>AWOL01S0012304.1:0-38294 GCA_000715115.1 Nicotiana otophora | reverse complement strand
ATAGAATATAGATACGTATTCATCACTTAACAATGATTAAATAACATGTATTTTTAATTTATTTTTTATTTTCTAAGATTAAATTGATTGGTTTAAGTATATACCGGCTCCTAATATATTTGCTTCACAAGATATTGATATTAGATTATTTTGTACGAGATGAACAAATTTAGCAATTACAAATTGAAGTGATAGTATACATTGATTAATTATGATTAAGTGATAAAATGTGTGTAACAAATGATACATATTTATATATTTATTCATTTGATTTTGACACCGCACGTTAGTAAACGAATTTTGAAAAGTAATTTGGTTCATCAATCATTTTCAAGATACTATGCAATGAATAAGATTTCATATTATCAATTAATTGTTTAGGGAAATATGAGCTCTTACGTTCAAATTCAAGCGGATAAAAATAAAATACTAGATTAATTTTATTTATCTGTTCAAGTGCTGGGGACAGAATTACTTAATATGTGTACTGATGCTGGTGCAAGATGTGAGGTACTATTTCAATAATTAAGGTGCACAAGCTAGCCCCGGTACCAATATCATAAAAAATAATCAAGACTTCATGGTTGTGATACTTGAGACACTGAATACAATTTGGAAAATAAAATAACTGATATTCTATGACATCTTAAATTATGCTAATAATAATGTATATAATAACTTAAACCCATAAAGAAATTAGTCCTTCCAATTTATATAAGTAATACTTTAGGGTTGTTTGAATCACATAACAGTTATGCAAGGATTATAGTATCGAAATTATTCATGTATTGATTAATAATGAAAGAATTATTATGTAATAATTAATTGTAATACATGAATTGCTCACTTTAGAGAGCATTTTTTTATTTAATAGTTTAATCATTATATTGCTAATAATATGCATTAACATTTAGTTATGCAATAATTATTTTATGTTATGCGACCAACCAAACACTATACTCCTATTATTTTAAACAAAAATTTATGTTAGAATTAATTATCCTATATAATCAACCAAATGAACCCTCTTTCTATTTTGGAACGTCTAATTAAAGATCATAATAATTCAATGTCTCTCTCGGTAATAAAAGGTTAATATATAATGTGCCTAGTTAGAGCGCGGCATTATATAGTACACTTTCTTTATCGGAACGTACAATAAAGATCATAATTCAATTTCTTGGTAATAAAAGGTGAGAGAGAGAGAGAGATCAGAGGGGTAAGAGGGAAGGAGAAAGAGGAGTACTTGAGAGTCGGTCTAGGAAGGGAAAAATGAGGAGTGGACCGAAAGTTTTGGCGATAAATTTGATGGAGTGAATGTGAGAAATAGCATTTTTATAGGATGCATTAGATTTGCAATTTAAACTTTTAAATTTTTTGAAAATGTTGGTTCCCTTTTTAATTATCTGATCAGTCTCTCAGACAACTTTAAACAACCGGTTATGAGAAAAATCCTAACTTTTCAGATACTCTTCCTTTTTCCCCTTTAAACCTGCTCTTTATAGCTTTAACACTAAATCTTTGTACATTTTATGTAAATAAATTCCACATATATTCAAAAAGTTGCAATCTTTGCTGAATTATGGGTGTTATTTAAGTTGCAGATCTTGACTTGATGACACACAAGATTTCATGTAACGTACAAATGGGGAATTGGGTTTTTTTTCCCTTTAAATTTGGCTTCTTTCTGATTTTCTTGAATTTTTTCCATCTGGGGTTCTTTCAAAACCCTTAGATTATCTGTATCTTAAAGAGTAACATGGTTGCATAGTCTATAAATATTTGCCCTTTAGTTTTTACTTGAGTATTATATAATACATAGTTTTCTTGATATATGATGCATAGGACTATAATGGCTATAGAGGAACATACTCATAGGTATAGTAATAGCAGTGGGGGTGGGGGTGGGGGTGGTGGTTCAAGCGGTAGTGGTGGTGCTACTAGTAGAGCCTCAAAAAAGTTGAAGCAAAAAAAAGTCCCACAAAGAGGACTTGGTGTTGCTCAACTTGAGAGGATGTTAGAAGAAGAACATAAAAAAGATTCAATTTTGACACCAAATTTAGTGCATTCAACCAATACTATGTCCAAATGCTTAGCAGTTGAATGTCCTACTTTTAGGCCTACAATCAACCCTTCTTCAATCCCTTTACCACCACCATCACAAATGGATCTACGACCTTCGAAAAATTGTGTCTTTAGACCAAATCCATCTGCTCCTGTTATCGATGGTTTTAGTCCTAAGACTTTACAATCATCAAAACCATTGAACATGAGTGGATGTGAGTTAAGTTGGTCATCTGTTTTGAGTCCAGGGAATGATAATTCCCCTAAATTATGGAGTTGTGACTATAGTCCTGAAAGAGAAAGCCAANAAAAGTCCTACAAAGAGGACCTGGTGTTGCTCGACTTGAGAGGATGTTAAAAGAAGAACATAAAAAAGATTCAATTTTGACACCAAATTCAGTGCATTCAACCAATACTATGTCCAAATGCTTAGCAGTTGAATGTCCTACTTTTAGGCCTACAATCAACCCTTCTTCAATCCCTTTACCACCACCATCACAAATGGATCTACGACCTTCGAAAAATTGTGTCTTTAGACCAAATCCATCTGCTCCTGTTATCGATGGTTTTCGTCCTAAGACTTTACAATCATCAAAACCATTGAACATGAGTGGATGTGAGTTAAGTTGGTCATCTGTTTTGAGTCCAGGGAATGATAATTCCCCTAAATTATGGAGTTGTGACTATAGTCCTGAAAGAGAAAGCCAACAGGGAAATCACAATAGTGTTGTTTANATTGAAACCTAAAAATAGCCACAAAGTGAAATAATAACTCGTATTAATGGCAAAACACAAAGGTTGACACAATATGAACGATTTTTTGGTTACGACGTAAGTCTTTTACTACGACTTGAACTCTTATTTGGTATGATGTTATCCTTCAAAAAATATTTCTATTTCAAAATTCCAATTTCTAAAACTTTATATATATTTCAGTAATAATTATCTTTATAATGATGCAAGTCCTTAATTTAAAATCCACTTTAATCGGTTATCTAAAAATTTAAATAATTCTTTAGCCAGTGAAACTCTATTTCAGTATGACTTCATTTTGAGTTTATCGATATTTCTAGCCACAAATATTGAATTTTGAATACCCTATATATACAGATTTTAAAATATACTTTTTGTTACACTTGAAAATCGCTATAGAAACTATTAATTAGAAACCAATATCCCTCTTGTTGAATTCGATAAAAAAAACCTTTCACATAATCTAATGATTCAAAACTAATATTCTTCAAACGAAAAAAATATTATACCCTTGCAATGTTGGCTTGACTGCAGTTAAATGAAGAGGTTTCAGCTTATACTTTTCAATTTCTAGAAGGTGCTAAACTGAAATTAATGATAGCAATTGTATATCCAAAAGTTGTTATTTGTTTGATGTCCATTTATACAAATTGACTCTTCAAACAAACATTCTTGAAAAAGAAAAGAAAAATATATTTTTTTGAATATTGACTGATTTTTGTGATTTTTTTTCTCCAGCGTGTAGGTTTACTTCATTATATATGTAAGTAAATTTTTATTCGATTTTTAATTTTTTTTTTGTTATCTGGATAGACATAGACGTGTACCCTATATATTACATTTATTTTAAAAGAAATTCGCTTTATTCAAGCTATATTATTTTAAAGAACTATAATTATAGGGTTTTAAATGTGAAAGAATTTTATAATTATATGCAGTAGTTTTTTTTCTTTTTCTGCCAGATGTAAAATAATATTTAAATAATTAAAAAAGATAACAAAAGTTTCTAACATGATTGCATATGATCATTAACCGAATTAAGTATGATAACATGATAGCAAAAGATAAATTTCTTTTATATATATATATATGTGTGTGTGTGTGTGTATTTCTATTTGACTAATATAGTAATATAAAATAAAGTTATCATATACTATTGGTATTTATTGGCTTNATAAGGTAGGGGTAAGGTCTGCATACACATTACTCTCCCCAGACCCTACTCGTGGGATTACACTGGATTTGTTGTTGTTATTGTAGAAGATATGCTCACTCAGCCCAGTGTTACACTTAGTATGGATCAATTTTTGTCCCTTTATTGCTCAAAAAAAGTTTTATGTGCTTGCATTTAAACAAGCTATGCAAGAATAATGATTCAAACACCAAGAGACATATGTTACAATTACTGAATTACTGATTGCGAAGGGGATGTTGGAGAGGTTGAGTATGGTATTTTATTTTCTTCAGTTTGAGAAGATTTTCTTACTAGATAAGAACTTATGTCGTGAACGATATGTCCATAAACATAGATTGGTGAGATAACATGTCCTCCAACCATTACTTCAGGTGGGACAAAGTGAAGCTCACAACTAAAGATCCAACACTAATTTTCTAAATAGTTTACTCTTAAGTATTTTGGTTGATGGCTACATCTTTGATTATTAATGATGTAATGTAGATGGTTGGCATGAAAAGGCCATATCCCTTCTCTCCAGAGTATCCACCAGTCCCCGCATTTCACTGCAAGTTTCCTCCGGGCTATGTTAGCCTTGCATCCAGATCGCCTGAATCAGCTTCCTGCCGCAATGAATGCACAGCCAGTTTAGAATCAGGCAATCGACTTAAAAGGTTTGATATCTCCTGTGAACGTTGCATAATCTTGGTGTTTCAAATACCTACTAAGAGTCTTTTTTGGCACTTTTCTCCAGAGAAGTTCCTTCAGGATCACGATCTATATCCGAGTCCAAACCAAGGAATGTCTTCAGACAAAATAGAGCTCTTAATGAAGATTTTTTCACGTTGGCTCCTCCTTCAACTGCTTCACCATATCAGAGTCAAGAGACACTTACATTGGAATCCACAAACTGTCAGGTCAGCGACAAGAGGTCTAACTATGTATGTTCTGATACCTGTACTTATTGGTATCTTAATTTTGGTCTAAGGATCTTCTGCATTTGTTAAATCCACAGGGAGTTGCTGAAGAGCCTAAGACATGTTCAGGTTTAAACAGATCAGTTCAACAACCGATCTTCGGATTCTTCCCATCTGCAAAGGTACACCTCGGCCAAGAAGGAACAAACAAAAGCAACTGCCACGCTGAAGTAGCAGAAACTGTTGATCTCAATCTGAAGCTATAGAAATTTGGTAAATTTATCCGTGGTTCTTTTGCCAGGAGAATGGTTTTTCAACATCTGTTTGAGAAATGGCTCCTTCAAGTCTTAAGGTGCTTCTGCAGGGCTTCTATTCCTCTGTGCGGTAGAATAACAAGCTTTTTCTGATGAATGTCTTCACCGTTTGTTGGGTTAATTTGTAGTTAAACTGCATATAAAAGCTTGAGCATGAAATAAATATGCCAAGATCTTGGCCGCATACGCATGATAATATGCAAAGTCATATAGGAGAGGTGGGGATTAGCCTCGCGGTGTATGACGATGAAAAGTGAGATTTTGAAGGGATTTTTCAAGTGGGACGCGTTGGACTTAGTCTTTCTGGTACCATTGATTTGTATGTCTCAGCTTCTGTAAGCTGTTAGTATGTTATGCATGGCGCGCTGATTCATTTAGCTATTAAGTTTTACTTATGTCAAGTCACACAAGGCAAGTGAAATGTGTAGGATTCCGGAACAATACTTGTTCAAAACAACAGTTCAATAACATATCTTGCACTAGCTGGGTCTTGAAAAACTGGTTTTATCCCTGGGATTAGATCAATGGCGTATGCAGAATTTTACACGATCATGTCAGCTAAGTGTCACTACTCACTAAAATTGGTATAAGAACTAGCTTTACTTTCTGTCTCTATTTAGTATTTACTTTATATTATTTTCAAACAGTGGCGGTCTACTATATGTTGGATACATATATTTACACACATATTTTGCAAAATGGGGTCGCATTCTGTGTCAGATTTGTACTCTTGTTGGTATAGTGAAATTGCTCCTCTCCGTAGGTCACCTTGACCGAACCATGTTAAATTTGTATCTTCTTTAATTGGCGTTATTATCAACTTGTATTGTCTTTGTTATTATCATTATAACGTTGTTTGGCTAAATTCCGCACTACCTGGTTTCCCGATCCCAACATCCTTATATATATCGAGCAAGGGTCAAGGTACTATGTATAACCTTTGCTTAAATGGCAAAGTTGAGACAAACATATTATGTCCATCCTATTATAAATCATTAAGTTAAAGGGAGAAAACGTATCATAGTAACATCTTTGAATCATTTAAGGTACGACTTAAGCTAAAAAGCTACTTGTTCTGCCATGTTTTAAAACAGAAACAGCTTTGACAAAAATGTTTGGCTCTCTCATTTCTGTCCTTTTCTTTGGGAGGGACGCAAGGAGAAAGATTTAATCAGGAAGAAGCCACAAAATTTCAGCAAATGTTTAAAGAGCAAAAAGCTATTTCTTAACCTCATTACTATAAAAGCCACGAGTAAGAGCAGAAAAGGGAAATTTTAAGTGTGCAAACAGCAAAACTTCATCTAAAAGAGAGAAACTGAATTGCAAAAGCAGACAGCTTAACATTTAAGAGACGGTTTATTACAGGGAAAAATGAAAACCTGTAACCACTAAACAGCAGTTTGAAGTTATAAGTTACAACCAAATCACCTCAGCTCTTAAGTTAATGAAGTTCTAGCACATCCAAAAGCAACTTAAGTGCAGCATAGCTCAAAATATACAAATTCAACTATAAGAATCTAAGACCATCCGAATTTGTAGTCAAGAACATATACAAGAGAGAAGGGATAAGTTACTACGAATGCTCGCAAAGACGCCCATGACAACGCAAACAATTAGAATAACCAGCACTTCAGATGAGAAGTCCCATGTCAATCCTCTGGCATATACAAGAGCCAGAAAGACGGATAGACAAAGGAGATTGTTCATAGTCACTGCTCCATACAACCTAGGTAATTTTTGCTAGGACTTCCTAATTTTGTTTGAGATTTGTAAGTCAGTAAAAAATACAGAAATTTCTAGAGTTAGAGAATCAAAATTATAGATTATTTTGAATGAAAGAGGTTAAAATCAAGCGAAATGGCATTTGAGGATTCATATTGCCAATCCGAACTAGCTAGGGATTGTGGTGTAGTTAATTTATTGTTTTTCATGTGTGGCTATAATTCCATAGTTTAGCACATTATTCGCCTTGCATTTTATATGCTTTAATGATAAATTACACTTTATTTGCATGTAATGGAGTTTATTTTATGTGTAGGTGAATTGGAGATGAAATTAGAGCAAAAGGAATAATTAAAGTCTAAAGCGTGCTCGAAAACAGTTGAAACGAAGAAAGAAAGAAGTGAGCAGCCGTCAAATGAAAAGCTGGCGAAGCCAGGCTTAGAGCAGGCGTTAGAGCAGGTGTTAGCGAGCCCTTTAGCTCGCGTGGGAGCTGGCGACTCCAGGCCTAGGGCGAGCTCAAGCAGGCGTTATACCTCGCGACGCCAGGCCTGGGGCGAGCTTAAGCTGGCGTTCCAGGTTTGAGGCACACACATTCCGAGCTTTGAAGACTTATTTCGTCTCCTAGTTTGACTAGGACTTGGCCTACGCGTTTAGATCTTTTCCTACACATATAAATAGACTTAAAAACGCCACTTTTTAGGAATTATTGGAACCAGAGGCAAGGATAGCTCGTGGAACAACCGTTGGGAGCTAGACTCATCGATTTCTACATCCCTTTATCCTTACTTTGTAATTTAATTATGCAAAATATTTTGGATATTGTTACTATGAGTATGAGTAGCTAAACTCCTAATCTAAGGTTTTGATGGAACCTATTGAAGGATGATTTTCTTATTACGTTAATATAGATTTGCCGTATTATTTTCTCTGTTTGTTTAACTATAATATTATTGTGGTTGATTGAAGGGCCCTCAATTGGCTGTGCCTATTTAGTATGTATTACTCGGGAGAAAGTGCATATTTAGGTTGTTGTTGAACAACTTCACTTCTAACGTATATGGGGGATCAATACGAAGGGTTTAAAGGCGGGATTAGGGATAACGAAACCTTGGTGCGATCCGAGTGAGCCGTACTTAATGCCAGCTAGCGTAATTCGGGAGAATATGTCTAGTAAATTGTGGTAATTACTAGGGACAGAGCTACGACAATTAGAGTGCTTATGATCGATAGAGAAGACTTAGGCAAATATATAGAAAATATAGTGGAAAAGATTCCGACAATAGGGAAAATCACAACCTTAGATCATTCCAATTCTTGTCTACAACCCGTTAATAGTTAGTTATTAAATGTTGCATTTTCATTACATAATATTGAGTTAGTAAACATCCAAATTATTACTTAATATTTCTGAAGATTGATTGCATGAGTTCGTGTGATTCTAGCAACTGTATTTGATAGGTTAATTCCCTGTGGGATTTGACTCCGGACTTATTAGCCGGAATATATTTGCAACGACCGTTTAGTCCTTTTTCTAAGGCATAGTTGGGCGTGATCAAATTTTGGCGCCGTTTCCGGAGAATTTACGGTGTTATTAATTGCAGCTAAAAGAAGTGCTAGAATTCTTAGCGTAGTCAATGTTCTTCATTTTAAACCAAATACATTGAAATTTTAACGTTTGTAGTCTTGGGTGTTACATGTGTATGCCTAGGAACTCCTCGAGAACTGGTGAATTGCTTGAAGCATTATAAGATCCTGAGAAAGTTTTCAAACTACTAAATCGTGCAAACAAGAAAGACAAACAACAACAAAACTCGACAGACCAAATCGAACCAGACATGGATGACAGAATAAAAAATCCAATCAACAAGAGAAACAAGGAATGAACCAAACAATCACGGTGTGGTGCCTCTTGTACCAGAAGCAGCATTATATGATTGGGCACAACCCACCGGCGACAATCTAGCAACCGCAATTGCAGTCCCTCAGATACAAGCGACATCATTTCAAATTATAAACACCATGTTACATTTGTTGCAGAACAAGGGACTACTCTCAGGGTCATACATTGAAGATCCTCAGCAACATATGAAGAATTTCATGTTGATATGTATCACACAAAGGCAACCTAATGTGACACCGGAAGCAATAAAGTTGTTGTTGTTTTCATTCTCGGTGACAGGAAAAGCCCAGACTTGGCTTAATTCACTCCCCATAAATTCCATCACTACTTGGGAGGAATTAGTCAAGTAATTTTTGAACAAGTTCTACCCACCCAATAAAACTACCAAACAAATTGATGATATATTGAGCTTCAGACAGAGAATGACAGAATCACTACAAGAAACGTATGAGAGGTTCAAGCGTATGCTGGTTAAGTATCCACATCATGGCATTCCAGATCAGATGTTGGGGCAGAGATTCTATATGGGAATGGCAGACGGCTTAAAGGCCAATGTCGATGCTTCAGCAGGTGGAGCATTTTTTAGCAAACCATTTAGAGAATGCAATATCCTACTTGATAAGATGGCCCAAAACTCAGGATGGATGACAAGAGACTCTACGATCACTCCTGTAGTTCACTTAGAGGCTTTGGACCCAAACAACTCAATACCTGAAAATATGGCCACTCTAATGACATAAATGAGTATCCTCACCAAAAAGATCGATGAATCAGGCTAGAAGCAGCAGATGCACATAGTTGACGCAACTAATAGGGGCTTATGTACACCATGCATTAACCAACCTTATGTATGCTCGTGGAGTGCGAAAGGTGACAACCAGCACTATCAGGAAGATATGAACTATGTAGCCAACTATGGGGGACAGAGGCAAGGTGGTCAGAATTGAGGACAATAGAATCAACAATATAGACCAGCACAACAACAGTACAATAACAACAAGAATCCTGGAGCTATGCGATCACAGGGTCAAGTAGTGCCTTACCAAAGGCAATAGGGTTACAACCAGCAAAATCAGCAGCTGGCTTATCAACAACCTCAACAACAACAGATTGTGAGACAAGATGATAGGTTTGCTGAACTTAAGGGAATGCTGGACATCAACAACAGAATGCTACAACAACTGATTGGGTCCACTGGAAAAATGCAAGAGATAATGGACTCATATGAATCAACAATAAAGGGTATTAGGATTCAATTAGGATAGATTTCTATGGCTCTAAACAATCGTCCCCAAGGGAATTTACCCGCAGACACACAAATCAATCTAAAAGATCGAGCCCCGAAACAACTTATGGCAGTGAGTCTACGAAATGGTAGAGACCTCAATCTGGAGCAAGAGATTGCTCGCGAAAGCCGACCTACTGAAACACTTGTGCCAGTACCCATTGAGATAGATGATTCAACAGGGTTAACTGAGGTGACAGTACAACATGCACAAGGGAGCACAAGCAAAGAAAAAGAGGTTGCGAAAGAGAATGGGGTAGCACAATAAACGACAGTAGAAGTAGTGCCTGATCAAGATACAACTCAAATCACAGGAAAGAAGCGACCTCCAGCACCATTCCGATAGAGATTGGCCAGATATCAGAAGTACGAGCAATATAAGAAATTCATGGAGATGTTGAAACAAATACAGGTGAACATTTCACTGATTGATGCATTGCGGGAGATGCCTGGGTATGCCAAAATGATGAAAGATTTAATGTCTTACAAATTCAACGTCCAAGACCTGTCCACTGTTACATTGACACATACCTATAGTGCAGTCGTGACGAGACCCATAGCTGAGAAGTTGTCAGACCTAGGGAATTTCACAATCCCATGCACGATATGCAGCTATGCTTTTGCTAAAGCATTGTGTGATTTGGGGGCAAGCATAAACTTGATGCCCTTGGCTATCTACAAAAGGTTAGGCATTGGAAGAGCTAGACCCACGTCTGTGTTACTACAGCTAGCCGATCGGACAGTGAAGGGGCCCTCTGGTATCCTTGATAATGTATTAGTACAGGTTGGGAAGTTTGTGTTCCCAGCAGATTTTATCATTCTAGACTGCCGGGTTGACGAGGAGATTCCCATAATTTTGGAAAGACCATTCTTGGCCACTGGGAGAGCTTTAATTGACTGTGAAACTGGAGAACTCAAAATGAAACTAAATGATGAAGAAATAACATTCAACGTGCAGAAATCTATGCGGTGACCAAGTGAATTTGCTAACTGCTCTCTAAAGAAACCGTTGATGTAATTTTGGATTAGGAAAATGAGACCTTGAACACTAAAGACGCTCTAGCAGCATGTCTCATGAACTTAGATGATGGAGAGGATTTGGCGGAGTGGGTGCTGGCTCTTGAAGGCCAAGGGTTTTGGAAAAGAGAGCTCGAATTTGAGCCTTTTCACTTAGAAGAAAGAAAAATTCCTCCAGCTAAGCCATCGATAGAAGAGCCACCAAAGTTGGAACTGAAGCCGCTACCACCTTACCTCAGGTATGCTTTCTTGGGACCTAACTCAACTTGACCTGTTATTATCTCATCTGGTTTGTTAGATGTGCAGAAAGAACAGCTTTTGCAGGTATTGAGTGAGTGCAAAACTGCAATTGGTTGGACCATTGCAGACATTAAGGGTGTCAGCTCGGCCTTGTGTATGCATAAGTTTCTACTGGAAGATGGCCACAAACCTTCCAGAGAACATCAAAGAAGGCTGAACCCCAACATGAAGGAAGTTGTGAAAAAAAGAGGTGATAAAGTGGTTAGATGTGGGGATCATTTTCCCCATCTCCGACAATAACTGGATCAGCCCAGTCCAATGTGTGCCTAAGAAAGGTTGGATGACTGTAGTGCAAAACGAGAACAATGAGTTGATATCAACAAGAATAGTCACGGGATGGAAAATTTGTATGGACTACAGAAGATTGAACAAGGCCATCTGAAAAGACCAATTTCCCTTGTCGTTCATTGATCAAATGCTAGATAGATTGGCTGGGAAGTCCCACTTTTGCTTTCTGGATGGATACTCAGGGTATAATAAAATCTCCATTACCCTGGAAGATAGAGAGAAAACATCATTCACCTGTCCATATGGCATCTACGCCTTCCGGAGGATGCCGTTCGGCCTATGCAATGCACCCGCCATATTTCAAAGGTGCATGATGGCCATCTTCACTGATATGGTAGAGGACATCATGAAGGTCTTTATGGATGATTTCTCGATGGTGGGAGACTCAATCGATGATTGCCTAAGGAATTTTAAAAGTGTGTTGAAAAGATATGTCGAGACTAATCTGATACTCAATTGGGAAAAGTGCCATTTCATGGTACATGAAGGTATAACCGTGGGGCACCTAGTGTCGAGCAAGGGCATTGAGGTAGATCATGCAAAGTTTTATGTGATCGAAAAGCTTCCACCACCCACTTCCGTCAAAGCAATAAGAAGTTTCCTTGGCCACGCCAGGTTCTATAGATGGTTTATAAAAGTTTTTTCCAAAATTGCTAACCCCTTGTGTAAATTGCTTGAAAAAGATCACCCTTTTGTGTTTTTCGATGACTACATGGAAGCTTTTGAGGAATTGAAGAAGAGGCTGGTGACAACACCTATCATAGTTGCACCTGACTGGGAGCAACCATTTGAGCTTATGTGTGATGCAAGCGACTATGTTGTGGGAGCAGTGCTTGGGCAGCACAAAGACAAAGTCATGCATCCAATATATTATGCAAGTAGAACTTTGAGTGGTGCCCAACTAAATTATACAGTGACCGAGAAGGATATGCTAGCAGTTGTGTTCGCATTTGACAAATTCAGGTCATACCTGATAGGCTCGAAGGTAATTATTTTTATTGACCATGCTGCTCTCAGGTACCTAATTGATAAGAAGGAGTCAAAGCTGCGCCTGATTCGATGGGTGCTACTGTTGCAAGAATTTGACTTGGAGATCCGTGACCAAAAGGGAACGGAGAACCAAGTGGCTGATCACTTGTCTAGGCTGGAAGGAGCCGAAAAGAAGGTTGAGGTGGAAGAGATTGTGGAGAATTTCCCGGATGAACAACTACTAGCCACAAGTCTTGAGGTAGCGCCATGGTATGCAGACATTGCAAACTACCTGACAAGCGGTATTGTTCCCTATAACCTTTCCTCTGTTCAAAAGAAAAGGTTCTTTCGTGACTGTCACATGTATTATTGGGATGAGCCTTATCTGTTCAGAATTTGTGTTGATAACATGATCCAGAGATGTATCCCCAAGATAGACCAATCTTCTATTTTGTAGGTTGTCACGCGTCACCATATGATGGCCATTTCGGAGGAGTAAGGACAGTTGCGAAAGTGCTGGAGTCGGGCTTCTACTGGCCGATATTGTTCATAGATGCACATTTATGGGTGAAGGGTTGTGACGAATGCCAACGAACCGGGAATATTTCCCGCCGACATGAGATGCCTATGAACCCAATTCAGGAGGTAGAAGTATTTGATGTATGGGGAATCGATTTCATGGGAACTTTCGTTAGCTCATATGGCAACAAGTACATACTCGTAGTTGTGGACTACGTGTCAAAATGGGTGGAGGCTGCAGTGCTCCCTACAAACGATGCCATTGCTTTTTTGAGAAAGAATATATTCACCCGATTTAGCACTCCAAGGGCAATAATCATTGACGGAGGCACTCACTTATGTAATCGAGCCTTCGCAAAGTTGTTAGAAAAGTATGATGTACCCCACAAGGTTGCCACCCCATATCATCCACAAAGGAGTGGGCAACTGGAAGTTTCGAATAGAGAGATAAAAAGCGTTTTGACAAAGACTGTGAATGCTACAAGAACGAATTGGGCGAGAAAGTTAGATGATGCACTCTGAGCATATCGTACCGCTTTAAAAACTCCGATTGGCATGCCGTCGTATAAATTAGTGTTTGGGAAGGCGTGTCACTTACCAGTGGAGTTGGAGCATAAAGATTTATGGGCGTTGAGGCAGCTGAATCTCGATATAAAAGTTGCGGGTACAAGTAGAGTCACAGAGTTGCACGAGCTTGATGAGTTTCGCTACCACGCTTTTGAGAGAACAAGACTATACAAGGAGAGAATGAAGATAATGCATGATAAAAATATTCTTGAGCAGAGTTTTAAATCCGTAGATATGGTATTGCTATACAATTCAAGATTAAGGTTATTTTCGGGAAAATTAAAGTCAAGATGGTCAGGACCATTTCGTGTGGTAGAGATTCACTCCACTGGTGTCGTAGAGCTTGCTGCGGAAAATGACTCTCGCACGTTTAGAGTCAATGCGCATAGGTTAAAACATTATTTGGGCATGGATGATGCGAAAGTAGTGTCGGTGACTCATCTGCTCGAGCCATCAAGGTTGAGCGATCCTTAAGTACAATTACCTACGTCGTGTCGCGACGTTAAATCAGGCGCTTCATGGGAGGCAACCCATTATAATGTTGTATTCGTCGTGCCGCGACGTTAACTAAGGCGCTCGTTAGGAGGCAACCCAATACGTAGTTGATTTTTTAGTGTAGTTAGAATTTTCTTTTTGTTTTTAGGTACTAATAAGTTGTAGGTGATTTTGGGCAAGTCGAGCAGGACATTAACCGTCGCCTGAAGGAAAACTGGCGGAGGAGCTCGCCTCGCGAGGGTTGAGGCGAGGTGAAGCTGGTGAAATAGCTCGCCTAGCATGGGTTTGGGTGAGTTGCAGCTCGCGTTACATCTGGCATCGCAAGGGATAAGGCATGATGACCCAAGTGATATACCTCGCGCCGCAAGCCCCCAGGATCGCATTTGAGCTCGCGTCGCGAGGGCTAGGGTGAGGTAAATTTCACGCGTCGCCAGGTAAGGATTTTTCGGCTTATTGTAATTTCCCCCCCTTATTTCTCTTACCACCTCCCTCACTTAAACGCCCAAAGCTAATGTCACGACCCAAAATTCCACCATAGGCGTCGTGATGGTACTTAGTCTGTAAAACTAAGTAAGCCGATTATAATTATAATTCAAGCCAATTTTGTTAGACATATAATTAAATTCTAGTGTCAAAACCAACAACGAAAATAATTCTATCAACGTCCCAAGACTGGTAATACTGAGTCACGAACTCTAACTGAATACATGAAATGATCTCAAGGATCGAATACTCAATACAGTTTGATTAATAATTAACAGTACAATAAAATGGAAATACTCCAAGGTACTGCGATAACCAAGCATCTCTACCTTGAATCCTTGCGATCACACTCTAACTTTGTCTGAGTCCGATATCTCCAATACCTGGCTCTGCACAAAAATGTGCAGAAGTGTAGTATGAGTACACCACAGTCAGTACCCAGTAAGTATCAAGACTAACCTCAGTGTACTAGAGACGAGGTACAGTCAAGACACTCACTAGTCTAATAACCTATGCAATATAGTATACAAAATAATAGGAAACTAATAACAATAAGGGAAACACAAATCAACCAGTGATATGCACAACATGGTAACAAGAACACCATTAATATTGCTCAAAAAATAATAAATACAAGTACATCCAATTAAATCAAGTCCTTCAAATATAAATCTTTCGCCTATATGCTTCTCAAATAATACTCTTCAGAATAAAATTCTTTCAAATAAATCTCTTTCTAATATAATTCCTTCAAATAGATATCTTTCGAATATAATTCTCTCCAATAATATTTTGAATATAATCCTTTCAAATAAAAAGCACCTTGTGACACCTCATCTCATAATCATAAAAATACCGGTCTTATCCCACTTTCATATTTTCACGGCACCTTGTACCCATATCTCTATCACAACCGCACGGATAACTCTCGTGCCAAATATGTCTATACATAAAATCCGCACGATTAATTTATTTTCAATAAAGTAAGGTTATCATTTTTAAACCGAGTAACAATTCAACAAAGAAATGAGTTTATTTTAGAAATAGTTGGAGTGAAGAAAAATGACATTTCAATTTAAATAAAACATCAGATAATCTATTGCTTCAGATGTAAAACTTATTAATTCAAAACATAATAGTAACCTCTATTATTTAAAATAACCCAGTCATCAAAAATCGATAAAAACCAGGAATATAAATCTTTAGAGTCTCGTACTAAAAAGCCCAAGCCAACACAATACAACAAGGAATACAAACACATAGTAAAATCAAATAATACATCACGGCAGAATGGCAGATCACAAGGATTTTCCTATCACAGAAATACAAAATAACCAAAGGCAAGTGCAACCATAGAGAGATGTCAACAAAAGAGCACTCCTGAGATACTGTCTCGTAGTCCCAAAAGTAAATGCTCAACAGGGGATCTCCCGAGGTACCGTCTCGTAGTCCCAAAAGTAAATATGCAAGACATGGGGATCTCCCTAGGTACCACCTCGTAGTCCTAAAGAAAATATGTAACAACAACAATGCCTCCAGACTATCACAAGTCATCTCTATTCAATTCTCGGCATAGCCCACCTTGTCTCGCCACACGCGCAATAATAATGTAAATGTCTGCCTTGTCTCGCCGCACGCGCATAATAATATTCTCACCTTGTCTCGCTACATACGCTCGCACACACACACACACACATATTTATATATATATAGCCCGCCTTATCATGCCGCATGTTCATAAATCAATAGTAATAATAGCACGGTAGAAACCTCATGAAAACACCCAAACAAAACTTTCCAATAATATAACGTGCCAAGATCACATCTCATAAATTGCACCTCAAGTGCTCAAATATTACAACATATCACAGATTTGCACATCATGTGCTCAAATATTATAATTTATCACAGATTGCACATCAAGTGCTCAAATATTATAATTTATCACAGATTGAACATCAAGTGCTCAAATACTATAATTTATCACAGATTGCACATCAAGTGCTCAAATATTACAACTCGCCACCAAATTCAACAATACATTATTTTCCACAATAAGGAGCTCATGGCTCGACCATAATGTGCACAAAATCTTAACAAATAAATTCGGGAGTGAACAACTCAACAAAATAATATTTCATATAAAAATCAAGGTGGCAATCACACTAAATCATCATATAAAAATAAATCCAACAAAACAAGGATTTAGGTAAGACAATTAAAGGATTTAATACATGCCAATAATTTCCAATTTAATACATAAGGGCATCTAAGGATTTTAACCAATATAATTTGCACATATAAACCAAGTACGTAGTCGTCACCTCGCGTACATGGTTTTCAATTATACAAATTGCACACAAGACTCAATACCTAAGGGGAATTTCCCCCACTCAAGGTTAGGCAAGATACTTATATTTTTGAAGTTAGGCCGATATTTCAAAATCGCCTTCTTGCTTGAATTGACCTCCGGATAGCTCAAATCTAACCAAATTAATTCAATTCAATGAATACTAATTATAAGAATTAATTCCATATGAAAATACTAATTTTCCAACAAAATTCGAATTTAACTCAAAAATTGCCCGTGGGGCCCACATTTTGGAATTCGACGAAACTCACAAAATCCGACAACCCATTCAATTACGAGTCCACCCATACCAATTTTATCAAATTCCGATAACAGCTCAACCTCCAAATCTAAAATTTTTGTTCTTGAAAAGTTTTACAAAAATCTTAATTTCTTCCGTTTAAATCCGAAATAAATGATGAATATGATCATGGATTTATAAAATATAATCACTTTTGGATATATGATACTTACCTAAGTTGAAATCCTGAAGAAATCGTCAAAATCACCCAAGAACCGTGCTCCAAAATTCCAAAACAAAATGAAGAAAATGACCATTTTTTGTCCTTAAGTTTCTGCCCAAAAAACACTATTCTGGTCGCTAAAAGTCAAATCCCATCGCTAAAAGTGTCAAATCGGGTCGCTAAAGGTGCGCCCCAGGACTGTTTACATTAGCAGTTTTGTTTTCACTAAAAAAGATCTAACTCCATCATACGAACTCGGAATTCGACGATTCTTATTCCTGTGAGTCACAAATAATAATACGAACCTATTGGTTTAATCAAAACTCAATTCGGAGCCCATTTACTTATTGCGATACCAAATTCGCTCGTTAAATAATTAACTCATGTTTCACGCTAAAAACTCAATCGCGACTTGATGAAATTAGACCAAACTTTCCAGATCACTCCTATAATTTATTATCAAAATCTCAAAAGTCTTGAAATCGAATTTCGATCTCTAGAACTAAAAATAGACCTTTGGATCATTACATGCTTATGTTGAAAACATTAAACCCTTCCTCGACAGCCTGTAGTGTATCAACCATAACTTCTTGTACTCAACTCCAACTGCCAAACGGTTTAAATTTATGCAAACTAAATACAAAAGGGCTACAACTTTCATATTTTTCTCATTGCCCAACTCCTTATAGATTGCGATATATAAGCTCCCAATGTGAGCCTTGTGCAGCAGAAATTTCTGGCGATGCACACTGCTGTAGCCAAAATCTACAGTACCAGCTTCCGTTAATCGCTCATAACCTTTTGTAAATATGTCTGAATGATGAATGGTTTATTATTATAGAAATTAGAATCAAAGGGCTACAACTTTCATGTTTTGATAATTTTCAAATTCCTTATAGATTTCGAGATATAAGCTTCCAAAGTCAGCTCTGCGCATCAAAACTTTCGCACATTGCTGTCAAAAACAACCCAGCAAGCTGCGAGCTTCACTTCTGTGTGTTCAAGCCAGCCTCTGCCCAGCTCCCTTTCCAGTCGCTTCTGCGACTAGTTCCTCGCTTTTGCGAGGTCGCTTCTGCAATGAAACTTCCGCAGAAGCGAAAGCATCAGCTGCTGCCCAGAAATTCCAGCAGCTTTTCTTCAAGTTCGAATTGATCCGTTAACTTTCCGAAATCCACCCGAGGCCCTCGGGACCTTAACTAAATATACAAACATGTCCCAAAATACAATACGAACTTCGTTTTGAGGCTTCAAACCATGACAAACAACACCAAAATTACGAATCGCGCATCGAATCGAATTGTGAGTTTTCAAATCTTCCAACTTTTATATTTTGCGCCGAAACGTATCAAATCAATTCCGATTGACCTCAAATTTTGCACACAAGTCATAAATGACATAACGAATCTATAAAAAATTTCAGAACTGAATTCCAACTCTGATATCAAAAAGTCAACTCCCCGGTCAAACTTTCCAAAAATTCAACTTTCGCCATTTCAAGCAAAATTTCACTACGGACTTCCAAAAGAATTTTCCGGATACGCTCCTAAGTCCAAAATCACCATACAGAGCTATTGAAATCATCAAAATTCTATTCCGGGGTCGTTTGCTCATAAGTCAACTCTCCGGCCAACTCTTTCCATTTAAGCTTCAAAAATGAGAATTGTTCTTTAAATTAAATTCCGAATCTTCCGAAAACCAAACTCGACAACACACGCGGGTCATAATACATATTACGAAGCTGCTCGAGACCTTAAGTCGCTGAACATGGCATAAAGTTTTAAAACAACAAATTGGGTCGTTACAGCTAAATAAAATAAAAACCTAACCTAAACAAAACGCACAACACTTCTCACAAAATTTTCTCACTCTCATACACTCACCAGCACACTGCCCATAGTTGTCTCTCCCATCCCCATTAAATGCAAGCAAACTCCTGCCATTTCTTTCACTTGCACTAGCAATTCACAGGCAGATCCTTCCACTTAAAGCTTCTAAGGTATGATTCTTATATCTTTCCTTTGCAATTTTGAGTTGGGTAAAGATAGGTAATTAGACACAAAATTTGGGGGTTGTTCTTCATTGTAGTATTGTGTTTGTGTGTCCCAACCCCATGAACTCCATAGGAATGGTGTTGCTAGTGTGGGAACAAGTGGTAGTAAGAAACTCCCAAGCCGATTTGGGAGGGTGAAGCAATCCCTCACCCCTACAAGAACTCCCATAGCACTAGTACATGCTAAGTGTTTTCTATAATACCTCAATGGCATTCCTTGTCCCCATTGGAGCCCGAGTCTCCGGGATTAATAGATTAGTGTTATGTAGTCGTGCACCACGTTAAACTCTTAAGTGTGGGGTGGCTCACTGGTAGCCCGATGCTTCGAAATTAGAGGAAGCACCCATGTGTTGTTGTTTGATTCTCATATTAAGAAAATACGAGGTGAAGTCTGAATAACCTCAGAAATTTGGGCAAGACCATGTGTGTCATATCGTAATGCAGTTTTAACTGATTAATGATTACTTGGGTAGGAACGAATATGCCTCCGAGAAAAGATACCGGCAAAGGAAAGGCTATTTCCACTGCTCCGGCAAAAGAAAAGGCGACCTCCGCACCTCCCCCAAAGAAGAGAAAAGGGGGAGAAGCTACCTCCAGTCAAGGTGAAGGAGCACAAGTTGTGGCAGCTGTAGCAGCCATGCGACCACAACCCCAAAGCCAACGGGAGTTTGGCATCAGAAGTATACCCCCGCATACTAAGGATTGGTACAGGCGTTGTAGGCCTAAACATGTACATTCGAAAGCCGCTATCCATGAGCGCCGACTGCAAGCAAAGTACAGGCTATTTGGAGGGGCATCCATGATTTGGGGTTGAGCTATGTCTTCAAGAACACATGGGCTATTAATCTCAATCTAGTTTGGTAATTCTATGCCTTGTCTTATATTGAGGTATACCAAAGAAATGAGTAAAAGTAGGTAACATAAGGGGAGGGATTGCTGTTTTTTTATTAGTGAGGACAAGGAACTTTCATTTTATTCAATCTAATAGTAGGTCTTTAAAGAGTAGGTGGTTCGTGTCTTTCTATGACCCCCAGAATAAGAAGTAGGAGGATAGGCACAAGAGCTCTTGAAGTCTACCCGGGCACCCTCCCATGTCAAAGCTTAGTTATCCGTGAGTGAGAACCCCTTGTGGTATTCATCCAGATTTCTCTGTCCCAAGCCGATCTTTTTACAAATCTCGGATGTTACCTTTTTTGCATGAATCCAACCTTTTCAGGATTGAAGATTCCTAACCGCGCGGGGGCCGGGCTTAGAGCGCGTGAAACTCATCACTACCTCGTAAGGCCGTTGAGTATATCTTTGAATCCGGTCTTTTGCTATTCCCACAGTCCCTTAGTCTTGTACCGGTTGTCGGTCTATCTCATATTCGCAAAAGAAGGAACTTGCTTAATGTCGGAAGTGGGGTTTGATCCACCGGATACCGAACAGCTGGTGCCGATTCGTTGACAGTTGTTAAACTTTTCAGCCACAACCATATATAACTTTTTAGGTGCTCAAGATGTTCATGTGGAGCCATTGGACTACTTTATTCGCCGTCCTACCTATAGAGAGCTGAGACATACGTTATGTGGTGTCAATTCTATGGCAGCGTGGATCCATGATAAGAAAACAAATTGGCACATGAAGTTCCCCCAAAAGAAGATGAGGGCGGAGGCTCAAGTTTGGTTGAAACTGATTAATGCACATATCCTACCTTGAAATCATGACATGCTCATTAGCCGTGAGAGGACGTGTGTGCTATATTTGCTCATGACGGGTTAGAGGGTGAATGTTGGGCATTTGATCCGCTACCATATATCTCTAGTAAGAACGAGTAAGAAGATTGATTGAATGCCTTTTGCAAATATGTTGACTCAGTTCTTAAGACATGAAGAGGTTGAGGAGGAGCTAGCGTTCGACCACGTCATTGATCAGCCCTTACGACAAAAGGACATTACTAGTATCCGGGTGAATGAAGAGACTGTCATGCCATCATTGATAGGTGCCGAGCACAATGTTCATGATGAGAGTTTTATGGCCCATCTATATAGGATGATGGATTTGCAACTGCGGATAGGGGGACGACCAGCCACTATAGCAGAGAAGGACATACTGGATGAGCGGTTCCCGCTCAACGCTCATGCTCAGCAACGGGTTGGGCTAAGTGATAGATACAGACTCCCAGATAATGAGGATGTCAACACACCTGAGCAAGTCCGAGGTCGAGCCAGAGCAGTCAGATGATGAGGATGATGCTGAGGAGGGGAAGGAGGAGGAAGCACAAGATGACGAGTGGGCAGCCTTAGAGGATGAGGCGATGATGCAGCTTGACCAGGGAGTTTTTCTTACACCTCACTCATTTTTCTTGTTTTGTCATTTTGTGCATGCACTGAGGACAATGCATAATCTAAGTATGGGGTGGGGACTTGTAAATATTAGTTTTGCTTAGTTATTTGTCTTTTTTAGTAAGTGTCGTCTTTGTTTTAGTTGATTATTTTAGTTAATTGTTTTAGTTATTAGTTTAGTTAATTATTTTAGTTATTTGTTTTTAGTTATTTGTTGTTAGTTAGAATAAAAAAAACAATATATAAAAAAATAAAATAAAAATAATAATAATAGAAAAATTGGACTCTTCCCGACGATGGATCTCCTAGACAGTTTTATTGAGTGAATTAAGTCTAAAGAAAAACAAACCAAAAATATTTTCTTGTAGGTAGTGCAGTAATTCCCTCTTGGTTTTACTTTGGGCCGCGGTTCTTTTCCAAGAGCTTTTAGTTGAATCGGGTGTAGTTAGTTTTAAATTTTAGGAGTAGGAACCACAGGGCTATGTATTTAACTGCAGCAATATCTCTTAGCTTTGTTATGCCTTGAGAATAGTTAGTACTATGGTTGTGACGCTTAGGCTCGGTTTTTGACTCTAGTATAAGTACCTTAAATCATAGATTCTTAATTTTGCTTAGTTTCTTGGACTGGAGTGTCGCGATAAAACCAATCCTAAGTGAATTATGTGCCATGTCTGTGTGAGATTTTGTATGTATTTTGTGCATTGCATTTGATGTCTAGAACTTGCCCCGTGTGTGTACAAAGCAAAAAAGTAGTCTTGTTCAGTCTAGGAAGTGATATAGGTATTTCTTTGTTAAGATAGATATATATAGTTTACCCACCTTAATGTTATGTATCGTAGTTAACCCCTTTGAGCCTATAATCCTGTTTCTTTGGTAACCACATTACAAGCCGTACCCCTTTGTTTTAATAGACCATATAATTGAACCTTGTCACCTCTAATGAGCAATTGAATTATGATGAATTATGAAAAAGTTAAAGTGTGGGGTGGTGAGTTGGCTTTTGAGTGGAACAATTGAAATAAAGAGAAAGGTGCACTATTTTGAAAAAAAGAAAGATGTCAATAAAAGCCACTTGAAGAGAAAGAAAAAAAAAGATAAAAATGATAATAGTGTATTGTATGAAAAATAATTCTTGATGATGGTGGCTAGTGATATACTTGTGCTTAAAGAAGTATGGGGTAATATAATTTGAAGTGAAGGTGGAATGTTAGGTTGGACATAAGTATGAGCTGTTGTATTAAAGTGCTTAAGGGAGGTGTAGTTACTCATATCCAAATGTATCCTACCCGACCCACAGCCTACATTACAACCAATGAAAGTCCTACTTGATCTTAGACTGAATGAACTCGATTAGTAGAGTATTACACTACGGGCAAGCCTATGGTGCATCATTTGTGGCATATGAATGTTATTTCTGAGAGCGAGTGAATTTTTCCTATCTTGAGTTCCTACGTTCTTAAAATTCATTGTGTGTGGAACTAAGCTCTTTAATTGGGTGAGGGCACGTGATTCCCGTGATTCATAAGGGAAAGGTAATGTCGTTGACCTCCATGTTAGAGTAAGTGAGTGAATTGTGAATAAGACATGGTATTTGTGAGTCAAATCTTGAGGCGAGGATGTTACACATTTGGGCTTAGACTATTTTAAATATTCTTGGTGTAATGAGTAAAGGGAATTGTTTAGAAAGGTTTTATCTATAAGTGTCGTTTGATTGCTCGAGGACGAGCAATGTTTAAGTGTGGAGTATTGATGTGTGGCTATAATTCCATAGTTTAGCACATTATTTGCCTTGCATTGTATATGTTTTAATGATAAATTACACTTTATTTGCACGTAATGGCGTCTATTTTATGTGTAGGCTAGTTGGAGATGAAAGTAGAGCAAAAGGAATAATTAAAGTCTAAAGCTTGCTCAAAAATTGTTGAAAAGAAGAAATAAAGAAGTGAGCAACCCACAAATGAAAAGCTGGTGAAGCCAGGCCTAGAGCAGGCGTTAGAGCAGGCATTAGCGAGCCCTTTAGCTCGCGTGGGAGCTGGCGATGCCAGGCCTGGGGCGGGCTTAAGCTGGCATTATGTCTCGCGAGGCCAAGTCGGAGGCACGCACATTCCGAGCTTTGAAGACTTATTTTGTCTCCTTGTTTGACTAGGACTTGGCCTACGTATTTAGGTCTTTTCCTATACATATAAATAGACCTAAAATGACATTTTTTAAGAATTATTGGAACCAGAGGCAAGGATAGCTCGTGGAACAACCGTTGGGAGCTAGACTCATCGATTTCTACATCACTTTATCCTTACTTTGTAATTTAATTATGCAAAATATTTTGGATATTGTTACTATGAGTATGAGCAGCTAAACTCCTAATCTAAGGTTTTGATGGAACCTATTGAAGGATGATTTTCTTATTACGTTAATTTAGATTTGCCGTAGTATTTTCTCTGTTTGTTTAACTATAATATTATTGTGGTTGATTGAAGGGCCCTCAATTGGCTGTGCCTATTTAGTATGTATTACTCAGGAGAGAGTGCTTATTTAGGTAGTTGTTGAACAATATCACTCCTAACGTATATGAGGGATCAATATGAAGGGTTTAAATGTGGGATTAGGGATAACGAAACCTTGGTGCGATTCGAATGAGCCGTACTTAATGCCAGCTAGCGTAATTCGGGAGAATACGTCTAGTAAATTATGGTAATTACTCGGAAAAGAGTTACGACAGACAAAGTGCTCATGATCGATAGAGTAGACTTAGGCAAATTTATAGAAAACGTAGCGGAACAGATTCCGACAATAGGGAAAATCACAACCTTAGATCATTCCAATTCTTGTCTACAATCCGTTAGTAGTTATTTATTAAATATTGTATTTTCATTATGTAATATTTAGTTAGTAAATATCCAAATTGTTACTTAATATTTCTGAAGATTGATGGTCACATTGATCGACATTCTAAAAATGATAAAAACAGTGCAGAAAGCATTTCAAACTTACTTTTCCAAAAGTTCTATATTTGGTGCTCCCTGGTCAGTGCAAAGCCTCCCCAATTGTCACGACCCGAAATTTCCACCTTCGAGACTGTGATGGCGCCTAACATTTTCACTTGCTAGACAAGTCAATGCTAGAATAATTTTAGCCATTTTAAAATAATTTTAAATTAATTAATAACAAAGAAAAAATACGAAATAATCCATAATAATAACGATGTCTAAATACCATTCCAGAACTGGTGTCACAAGTGCACGAGCTACTAGAATAATACAAATAAAGGTCTGAATAAAATTCAAGTTGTTTGGGAAAATAATACACCGCTCAGATAAGATAGAAGGAGACTTCAAAACTACCAACGATGTGCAGCTATACCTCAAGTCTCCTCCGAGTAACTGAATTCGAGCACGTCTACGGTACACCGCTGGGACCAACTCCAAATTCTGCAAAAGAAGTGCAGAGTGTAGTATGAGTACAACCGACCCCAAGTTTGTAACGACTAGGATAGCCGTTTCAAGTATTACAATCCCGTCTCCCCATTTACTGCTCAAGTTATGTTTTTTAGTTATTTTATGATTTACCGGGTTAATTGGTTCGGTCCGATGAGATTTTGGAATGATTTGGAACACTTAGTTCCAAGCTTTAAAACTTAAGTTGAAAAGGTTTTTTGGTGCCGAGGTAGATTAATTAGTACAATGCACCGAGGAATAAAGGAAATTTTTTGCCAGAAAAAGGTCATTTTTGTGGCCCACTATGCGGTCGCAGAATCACTCTGCGGACCGCATAATGGCCGCAGAGTGAATCAGAAGTGGGGCAAGTGTGGAGTAAAGTTTGCGGCGCATTATACGACTGCAGATCAGTTCTACGGTGCAATATACGAACGTAGAACAGGTCTGCGGACCGCATAATGATCGTAGACTGAGGCAGCCTTGCCCAGTTCCGGAGGCCACTTTTCACGGCCATTTCGTGAGCCGCAGAAGCGTTATGCGGTCGCATATGCGACTGCACAGTTTGTTTTGGGGCTTCATTTTTCTGGTTTTATAAACCCGACCCCATTCTTATAAAACACTATTGGGGGTCATTTTGAAGGGTTTCATCTGACATTTTAGAGAGAGGTGACAACATTTTAGAGAGAGAAAGTAAAGACTTAGTCATTTATCCATTAATTCTTGTTCAAGATTTGAAGATTTCACAAGGATATTGCTAGGGCTTCAAAGAGGTAAGAATTTCTTTCCCTAATTCTTAAATTTCGGGTTTGGGATAAAACATGGGTGATTAAGAGTATAATTCTTGGGTGTGAGAGTATTATTTATACATACACATACCAATAAGGTTTGTGGAAAGATTGTCGAGTTCAAATGGGTAAATAGTTAGTTGAAAATGGTAGAAATCTTCAAAGAATTTAACTTAAGATTTGAGAGTCGAGTTGATGTCAGAATTTGGTGAACTTTGTATGGTTGGACTCGTGGTTGGATGGGCGTTCATTTTTTGTAACTTTTATCTAGTTCCGATACGTGGGCCCCTCAGGCAATTTTTGAGTTAATTTCAGATTTTTATTGAAAAATTAGTATTTTCTTATGAAATTAAATCCAATAATTTGTATTGGCTAAATCAAATTAATTATGGCTAGATACGAGGCTTTCAGAGACCAATTCACGAGGCAAGGGCATAGCGGAGTGAAAAATTACACGGTTTGAGGTAAGTAACACTTCTAAACTTGGTTTTGAGAGTATGTATCCCTGAATTACATGTTGTATGAATTGTTTAGAGATGACGCATACGCTAGGTGACAGGCGTGTGAGCGTGCATTATAGGAATTGTGACTTAATTGATTCCGTGGAGTGGCATAATTAAATAAATGACATTATCCGTACATCTTTCATGTGTTAGATAAATTGAGCTAAGACTCATGTTAAAGATCATGATTTAGTTATGCGCCGATATATTTTGGGACCCACATGGGTCATATTGTTGTTGAACTATTTGTTTAAATTTACAATTTTGTACTCTGTCACATCTATCACTTGCATATCATATCTCAGTCTCTGTTGTCATTCATTGATACTTCATATCATCATGTCAGATTGATTCTTCATGTTATTGAGAGACCGAGAGACTGGAGATTTTGAGTGATAGTTATGTTTATTTATTTATGCCTGGATCTGGCTATTTTAGCGCTTGGGCTGAAGGAGCCCCTCCGGAGTCTGCACTCCCACAGTGAGCGTAGTTGATATATATATATATATATATATATATATATATATATATATATATATATATATATATATATATATATATATATATATATATATATATATATATATATATATATATATATATATATATATATATATATATATATATATATGTGGGATGGATCTTCCCTGGGCATGGATCTTGCCATAGATATATATATTGAGGGATGGATCTTCCCTGAACATGGATCTTGCCTGAAGCATTTATATTGAGGGATGGATTTTCCTTGAACATGGATCTTGTCCGAATCATTGATATTTGGGGATGGATCTTCCCCTGGGATGGATTGGCCATATACAGTACTGAGTGGTTGGCTGTTAGTTGATGGATATACATATATATTTAGGATGGATATTCCCTGGGCTGGATTGGCCATATACAGTACTGAGTGATTGAGTATTTTAGATCGTGAGTACATAGAGTTTTCACTAAGGTGCATCACATACAGTATGTACATTGGCATGTAGATACAAAGATGTCATATTCCTCACATTGTTCAGAATTGATCTATTTTATTTGTACTAAAAGTAACTGTTGAACTTGAAAGCATGCCTACATTTCTGTATTGTTATTTCTATATTGGACTGTACCTGTCGAGCTCGTCTCTACTTTCAGCCCAAAGGTAAGTCTTGTTACTTATTGAGTTGGTTGTACTCATACTACACTTCGCACCTCGTGTGCAGATCAGGTGCTCCCGGAGACGACGGTTGCTATATTTCGGAATTTATTTTGTGGAGATTATCAAGGTAGCTGCTTGGCCTCCACAGACTTTGACTCTCTTCCTTTTTAGTTATTGTACTGTTCTATATTTTCAGACAGTGATTTTTATCAGTCAGACCTTGTATTCATTTAGATGCTTATGTACTCAGTGACACAGGGTTTTGGGAGTATTTATATATGTATTTGTGAGTTTTCTATGAATCATTCCGGGACCTGGACTGGTATAACAGGTACGGTATGAGTTGCAACCTCTATTTCCAAATCCACCTGAGGTTCTACAACATGTGTTGTTGCTCTAGCTCTAGACGGAGCTCTACCTCTGCCTCGGCCTCTAGCACGACCTCGACCTCTACCCTTGGTCATAGTTTCCATTGGGGGCTCTGGTCCCCATCCATCGGTAGATGTATTACGTGTTCTCACCATCTGCAAGAGAATAAGAATAGAATGATTCAATCATCGATGATAAAATAAGATCGCACGACAGAATATGAAAGAAGTGATATTGTTCCTAAACTCCATAGCCTCTGAAAGATAAGTACAAATGTCTCCGTACCGATCCTTCAGACTCTACTAAGTTTGCTCGTGACTCGAGAGACCTAAGTAACCTAGTGCTCTGATACCAACTTGTCACGACCCGAAATTCCCACCTTCGGGACCATGATGGCGCCTAACATTTTCACTTGCTAGACAAGCCAACGTTAGAATAATGCTAGCCATTTTAAAATAATTTTAAATTAATTAATAACAAAGAAAAAAATGCGGAAATAAAGTCTAAAATAGAGTGAATAATCCATAATAATAGTGATGTCTAAATACCATCCCAGAACTGGTGTCACAAGTGCACTAGCTACTAGAATAATACAAATAAAGGTATGAATAAAATTCAAGCTGTTTGGAAAAATAATACACATCTAAGATAAGATAGCAGGGGACTTTAGAACTGCGAACGCTATGCAACTATACCCCAAGTCTCCTCTGAGTAACTGAATCTGAGCATGTCTACGAAACGCCGCTGGGACCAACTCCAAAATCGGCACAAGAGGTCCAAAGTGTAGTATGAGTACAACCGACCCCATCTACTCTGTAAGTGTCGAGCCTAACCTCGACGAAGTAGTGACGAGGCTATGACAACACACGTACATAAGCAACATGTACAAGTAAAAACAAATACGAAGCAACAATAATACAATAAATAATAATTTATAAATTGGGAGGGAACATGCGAAGGGGAATGATATAATAATTTCAGCAGGAGAAACATCACTTAGCAGCCAATTAATTCATCAACAATAAATTGAGCAAATGATAATATGAACATGGAACGATACCACCCTTCGTGCTTTTACTCTCATTCCTCCCATAAACTGATAAATAAATAATAATAATAATAATAATAATTGGCACGACATTACCCTTCATGCTTTAACTCTCTTTTGGCACGACATCACCCTTCGTTCTTTTACACTCTCTAAAAATGACACGGCATCACCCTTCATAGGAATTAATTCTATATGAATTTAATAATTTTCAATATTAAAATTCGAAATTCATCTCAAAAATTAAAAGTGGGGCCCATGTATTGAATCTAAAAAAAACTTATAAAATTCAAACACCCGTTCCGAGACGAGTCCAACCATATAAAAATTATCAAATTCCAATGTCAAATGGACCTTCAAATCTAAATTTTTCGTTTTTGGAAAGTTTTACAAATTTCCAATTTCTTCCATCTAAATCCGAAATAAACAGTGAATATAAATATGGATTTATGAAATATAATCACTCTTGGTTATAGAACACTTACCCAATTCAAAGTCGTGAAAAATCCTTTGGAATCGCCTAAATCCGAGACTCAAAACTTAAAAATGAGTAAAAATGGCTAACTCCCGATTTTTAAGCGTTATGTCCAGCATTTTCGCATTTGCGAGAAAAATCTCGAATATGCGAAATGGGCTTGACCAGACTGTGTCCTCATTTGTAGAACTTGAGCCGCATTTGCGAAGGTCGAGCCGCAGAAGCGGTGCCGCACCTGCGCTCCAAAAGCCGCAGGTGCGAAACACCAGAACTGGTAGTTTTTGCAAAAATGATCTCAGACATGTCTGAAACTCACCCGAGTCACTCGGGACCTCGTCCAATTATCCCAACAAGTCCCGTAACATAATACGGACTTACTCGGGGTCTCTAATCACATCAAATAATATCGAAATTACAATTCACACCTCAATTCGAACTTTTAATTTTCCTTTTCACTTTGAAAAACTCGTGCCAAAACAAATTAAACGAATCCTGAATGACTTCAAATTTGTCACACAAGTCATAAATGACATAACATAGCTATTCCAATTTCCAGAATAGGATTCCGACCCCGATATCAAAAAGTCAAATCCGTGGTCAAACTTTAGAAATCTTTAGCCTTTAAATTTCTAGTTTTCGTTAAATGGCCATAACTTGAGCTAGGGACCTCCAAATTAAATTTCGGGCATACGTCCAAGTCCCAAATCACGATACGGACATACTGGAGTTGTCAAAACACTTATCTGGGTTTGTTTCCTCAAAATGTTGACCAAAATCAACTCAGTTGAGTTTTAAGGCTCTATTTTACATTTTAATCTATTTTTCACATAAAAAATTTTAGAAAATTATACGGACTGTGCACGTAAGTCGAGGATTGATAAGTAGTGCTTTTTCAAGGTCTTAGAACACACAATTAATTATTAAATTTAAATATGACCTTTTGGGTCATCACATTCTCCACCTCTAAAACAAACGTTCGTCCTCGAACGAAATTAGAAAAGTACTTGGGCTGGTGAAAAGGTGTGGATATTTACTCCGCATGTCCGACTCGGACTCCCAGGTAGATGTTTCTATCGGCTGACCTCTCCATTGTACTCGAACTGATGGATAACTCTTAGACCTCAACTGTCGGACCTGCCATGTAAGAATAGCTACCGGCTCCTCTTTATAAGTCAAATCTTTGTCGAATTGGACTGAGCTAAAATCTAACACATAGGACGAATCACCATGGTATTTCTGGAGCATAGACATATGGAACACCGGATGAACTATTGATCAACTATGTGGTAATGCAAGCCTGTAGGCTACTTCGCCCACCCTTTCAAGAATTTTGAAGGGTCCTATATACCTATGGCCCAACTTGCCCTTCTTTCCGAACCTCATTACACCTTTCATAGGTGAAACCCGGACCAATACTCTTTCTCCAACCATGAATGCAATATCACGAACCTTAGGGTCGGCATAACTCTTTTGCCTAGACTGAGTTGTGCGAAGTCGATTCTGAATAACTTTAACATTATCCAAGGCATCCTGTACCAAATCGGTACCTAACAACCGAGCCTCTCCCGGTTCAAACCAGCCAACTGGCGAACGACATCGCCTTCCGTATAATGCCTCATATGGAGCCATCTGAATGCTCGACTGGTAGCTATTATTATAAGCAAACTTTGCAAGTGGTAAGAACTGATCCCAAGGACCTCCAAAGTCTATAACACAATCGCGAAACATATCTTCCAATATCTGAATAGTGCGCTATGACAGTCCGTATGTCTATGGATGAAATGTTGTACTCAACGCAACCCGCGTGCCTAACTCACGTTGTACAACCCTCCAAAAGTGTGAGGTAAACTACGTACCTCGATCTGAAATAATAGATACAGGCACATCGTGAAGGCGAGCAATCACTAGAATGGAATGTGCTGACATGGTCAACCTGCCCACAATAACCCATACTGTGTCAAACTTTCTCTGAGTCCGTGGAATCCCAACAACAAAATCCATAGTGATACGCTTCCACTTCCACTCAGAAATTTCTAACTTCTGAAGCAAACTACCAGGTCTCTGATGCTCGTACTTCACTTGTTGACAATTTAGACACCGGGCTACATATGTAACTATATACTTCTTCATTCTCCTCCACCAATAATGTTGCCATAAATTTTGATACATTTTGGCGGCACCTGGATGAATAGAATACCCTGAACTATGTGCCTCTTCAAGAATTAATTCATGAATCCCATCCACATTAGGAACAAAAATACGACCCTGGATTTGCATAACTCCATCTTCCCCACAACAACCTGTTTGGCATCACCGTGTCGTACCGTGTCCTTAAGGACAAGTAAATGAGGATTATCATACTGCCGCTGTCTGATGCGCTCATATAAAGAATACCGAACGATTGTGCAAGCTAGAACCTGACTAGGCTCAGAAACATCTAACCTCACGAACTGATTAGCCAAAGTTTGAACATCTGCAGCTAACAGCCTCTCACCAACCAGAATATACGTAAGACTGCCCATACTCACAACCTTTCTACTCAAAGCATCGACCACCACATTGGCCTTTCCAGGGTGATACAAAATAGTGATATCATAGTCCTTCAACAGCTCCAACCATCTTTTCTACCTCAAATTGATATTCTTTTGTTTGAAAAGATATTGTAAGCTACGATGATCAGTAAATACCTCACACGAGACACCATAAAGGTAATGCCTCCAAATCTTCAGCGCATGAACAATGGATGCCAATTCTAAGTCATGAACATGATAATTCTTCTCGTGAACTTTCAACTGCCATGACGCATATGCAATCACCCTGCCATCTTACATCAATACTACACCAAGCCCAATGCGAGATGCATCACAATACACCATATAAGATCCTGAACCTGTGGGTAATACCAACATTGGTGTTGTAGTCAAAGAGGTCTTGAGCTTTTGAAAACTCAACTCACACTCATTTGACCATCTGAATGGGGCACCCTTCTGGGTCAATTTGGTCAATGGAGATGCTATAGATGAAAACCCCTCCACAAACCGGCAATAATAACCTGCCAAACCTAGAAAACTCCAGATCTCTATAGTTGAAGTAGGTCTAGGCCAATTCTGAACAACCTCAATCTTCTTAGGATCCACTTTTATACCTTCTGACGATACAACATGCCCCCAAAAGGCAACTGAGTCTAACCAAAATTCATATTTTTAAAATTTTGCATATAATTGATTATTTTTCAAAGTCTGAAGCACAATCCAAAGATGCTGCTCATGCTCCTCTCGATTGCTGGGGTAAATCAAGATATCATCAATGAATACAACCATAAAAGAATCCAGATAAGTTTGAATACTCAGTTCATCAAATCCATAAATGTTGCTGGGGCATTTGTCAGCCCAAAGGACATTACTAGAAATTCGTAATACCCATACCGAGTCCGAAATATTGTCTTAGGGACATCGGATGCCCTAATCATCAACTGATGATAACTAGACCTCAAATCAATCTTCAAAAATACCTTGGCACACCTGAAGCTGATCAAATAAGTCATCAATTCTTGGCAACGGATATTTGTTTTTGATAGTGGCCTTGTTCAACTGTCGATAATCTATACACATCCGCATAAAGCCATCTTTCTTCTTTACAAATAGTACTGGTGCACCCCAGGTTGAGACACTGGGTCTAATGAATCCATGATCAAGCAAGTCTTGTAACTTCTCCTTCAATGATTTCAACTCCGGCGGGGCCATACGGTATGGTGGGATAGAAATTGGCTGAGTGCCCGGAGCTAAATCAATACAAAAGTCAATATCTCTATCAGGTGGCATTCCCGGTAGATCTGCATGAAATACGTCTGCAAATTCACGGACAACTAGAACTGAATCCTTAGAAGGAACTTCCGTGCTGGGATTGCGAATATAAGCCAAATAAGCTAGACACCCTTTCTCTACCATACAACGAGCTTTCACATAAGAGATAACCTTGCTGGTAGAATGGCCAAGAGTCCTTTTCCACTCTAGTCGAGGTAACCCCGACATGGCTAAGGTCACCGTTTTGGCGTGACAATCCAATATAGCATGATAAGGTGACAACCAATCCATACCCAAGATGACATCAAAATCTACCATTTCAAGTAGTATAAGATCCACGCTAGTCTCAAGACTCCCAATAGTAACCACACACGAACGATAGACATGATCTACCATAATAGAATCTCCCACCTGTGTGGACACACACACAGAAGCACTCAGAGAATCACGAGGCACAACCAGATATGAATCAAAATAGGAGGACACATAAGAATAAGTAGATCCTGGATCAAATAGAACTGAAGCATCTCTATGGAAAACTGGAACAAAACCTCTGATCACTGCATCGGATAACTCGGCCTCAGGCCTAGCTAGAAAAGCATAAAATCAGGGTTGGGCCCCACCACTCTGAAACGCGTCCCTGGGACGGCCTTGAATTGGCTGGCCTCCATCTCTAACGACCTGACCTTCACCTCTATCTGTCTGATCCCTGCCCCTAGCTGGTTGGGTGGGTGGCAGAACAGCTGGTGCTGAAAATATAGCACGGGAACTTTGCTGTTGTGAACTTCCCGATTCCCGAGGGCAAAATCTAGCAATGTGTCTCAGATCACCATAAGTATAACATGTATTAGGCTGTTGTGACTGCTGGCCCTGGAATTGGCCATGTTGACCTGGATAACCACTATGATGACTCTAGATCGGAGGTGCATTAATAGGAGCTAGTGGTGCACTGTAAGCTAGCTGGTCAGAACAAGATAATTACTTTTTCGTGACCACTTGAAGCACTGTGGGATGCTTGGAACACTGAATGAAGCGTCCTGGGAGGATGAGATCTACCAAAATTACCCCTGCCTCCAGACGAGGCACTACTGAACCCACCGAACTGACGAGGCCTCTTATCTGACCCCTGCCCTCTCTCCTGTGCAAGAACCATCTCAATCCTCCTTATAACATTAGTAGCCGCATCAAAGGAAATCTCACTTCCGGTCTCCTTGGCCATCGATAGGGTGAGTGAGTCCCTTAATAATCCTCATCACTCTCTCTCTCCCTAAGTAGGTAGTAAAAGAAGAGCATGACGGGCTAAATCCACAAAATGGGTCTTATACTAAGTAACAGCCATACTGCCCTGCTGGAGACGCTCAAATTGCCTGCGATAATCCTCTCTCAATGTGATGGGGAGGAACTTCTCTATAAATAGCCGTGAAAACTACTCCCAGGTCAATGTAGGCGATCCAACTGATCTGGTCAACATATAATCTCTCCACCATCTCTTGGCGAACCCGTTATCTGAAATACAGCAAAATTGGCCCCATTGGTCTCAACTATGCCCATGTTTCGCAATACCTCATGGCATCGGTCAAGATAATCTTGTGGGTCCTCAGAAGGTGTACCACTGAAGTGAACTGGAAAGAGCTTAGTAAACTTGTCCAACCTCAATAAAGCCTCAAAAGACATGGCAGGCCTATCACCGGCCTGCGCCATAACAACTTGTTGAACTACCCCAACTGGCGGGGCTGCTGGAACTTGATAATGGGGAGCCATCTTCTTTGGAGCGGGAGTAGTGGGAGTTTGTGCTCCTCTCTCAGCCTGTGAGATGGCTGGTGCCACTGGAAATGTACCATTCTGGGCCACACACTCCATAAGTCTTACCAAACGGACTAGAGCGTCCTGAAGTACTGGAGTAGCTATGAAATCCTTTCGGGACCTGGACTGATATAACAGGTACGGTGTGAGCTGGAATCTCTACTTAAAAATCCACCCGAGGTTCTACAATAGGTGTTGTTGCTCTAGCTCTAGACTGAGCTCTACCTCTGCCTCGGCCTCTAGCATGACCTCGGCCTCGACCTCTACCCCTGGTCATAGTTGCCACCGGGGGCTCTGGTCCTCGTCCATCGGTAGATGTATTACGTGTTCTCACCATTTGCGAGAGAATTAGAATAGAATGATTCAATCATCGATGATAGAATAAGATCACACGACAGAATAAGAAAGAAGTGATATTGTTCCTAAACTTTATAGCCTCTGAAAGATAAGTACATGCGTCTCCGTACCGATCCTTCAGACTCTACTAAGCTTGCTCGTGACTCGTGAGACCTAAGTAACCTAGTAATCTGATACCAACTTGTCATGACCGAAATTCCCACCTTCGGGACCGTGATGGCGCCTAACATTTTTACTTGCTAGACAAGCCAACATTAGAATAATGCTAGCTATTTTAAAATAATATTAAATTAATTAATAACAAAGAAACAAATGCGGAAATAAAGTCTGAAATAAAATAAATAATCCTTAATAATAGCGATGTCTAAATACCATCCCAGAATTGTTGTCACAAGTGCACGAACTACTAGAATAATACAAATAAAGGTCTGAATAAAATTCAAGTTGTTTGGGAAAATAATACACAGCTAAAATAATATAGAAGGGGACTTCAGAACTGCGAACGCTGTGCAGCTATACCTCAAGTCTCCTCTGAGTAACTGAATCCGAGCACGTCTATGGTACGCTGCTGGGACCAATTTCAAAATTTGCACAAGAAGTGCAAAGTGTAGTATGAGTACAACCGACCTCATGTACTCCGTAAGTGTCGAGCCTAACCTCGATGAAGTAGTGACGAGGCTCTGACAAGACACGTACGTAAACAACCTGTACAAGTATAAACAAATACGAAGCAACAATAATACAATAAATAATAATTTATAAATTGGGAGGGAACATGCGAAGGGGAACGATAAAATAATTTCAGCAGGAGAAGTATCACTTAGCAGCCAATTAATTCATCAACAATAAAATGAGCAAATGATAATATGAACATGGCACGACACCACCCTTCGTGATTTTTCTCTCATTCCTCCCATAAACTGATAAATAAATAATAATAATTAGCACGGTATCACCCTTCGTACTTTAACTCTCTTTTGACACGACATCACCATTCGTGCTTTTACATTCTCTAAAAATGACACGGCCACACCCTTCATGCTTTTACTCTAAAAAATAATGACACAACAACACCCTTCGTGCTTTTACACTCTTTCTCACCATGACAATGATAGAATAAATAATAAAAATGATACGACATCATCATTCGTGCTTTTACACTCCTTCTCATCATGTTCAACAATAATTAAATCAGTAAACATTTCATGAATAATGATCAAATAATCAATGATAAATTTAAACAGGAATATCTTAATTAAATATGCAATTATTCAAAATTAAATAAAATCCTCCAGCATTCTTTGACTCAACCACAACACATAAGCACTCGTTACCTCACATATATATTGTACCCGCACATTAAATCACGTTGCAAATAGACAATTAAATCCTACTCCCTCAAGTCAAGGTTAACCACGACACTTACCTCGCTTTGCAACCAAATTCAAGATTTCAATAAATCCTTGCCTCGCGAACTAGTGTCCGAAATTCTCAAATCTAGTCATAAAAAATTCAATATACTCAATACAAATCGTAGGAATTAATTCTATATGAATTTACTAATTTTCCGAATTAAAATCTGAAATTCATCTCAAAAATCAACAGTGAGGCCCACATCTCGAATCTCGAAAAAATTACGAAATCCGAACACCCGTTTCGAGACGAGTCCAACCATATAAAAATTATTAAATTCCGATGTCAAATGCACCTTCAAATCTAAATTTTTCGTTTTTCGAAAGTTTTTTCCAAGTGAAATGCATGTCCAAATGTAATTTTAAACTCCAAATATCATTTTTCAACTTAACTCGAAATACTACTTTTTTTCAAAAATTACAATTTTTATGTCCAAACGCCTACTAAAATATTTCTCCTCTGTTCACTAAAACCAATGGTTTTCAAGAAATTCCTGGTCTGAATCTCTACTTTCAAAGATATATTGATGTTAAGGTGATTCAGGCCAGCAATCAGAATAAATCAAGAGTTCATGAAGTGGGTGCACTAGGTGAAAACTGGCGCTGTGTGTGCTAGTCAAAATTGACGGAGATAACAATAGTCTTCCCTTGTCTGCAGCAATTTCATCGTCAATGTGTTGATAGGTGGTAAAGACTTTAGGAGCAACCCATCCTTTTGATGAAAATATCAATTTTCAACCGTTCAAGATTCAGCAGGAAGAAATTTTTAAACCTCTTCCGTCGTAGGAGGTTACTATTATACCCGTTTCGAGACGAGTCCAACCATATAAAAATTATCAAATTTCGATGTCAAATGGACTTTCAAATCTAAATTTTTCGTTTTTCTGTCCAGCATTTTCGCATTTGCGGACATATTTTCGCATCTGCGAGCTCGCATTTGCGAGAAAATTCTCGCATGTGCGAAACTTGAGTTTCCCCCTCTTAACAATAATACATTGTCCCATATTGGAAGTGGAAGACATTTTTGGTGGGTATATATATAATTGCTCTTCTTGTAGCTCTTAAAGAGTTAAGAAGAAAGCAAGCCTCGCGCCGTCGTCGTCGCTCGCTCGCTCGGCTCGGCTTCGGCACTCCTTCTTGGCTGCTATATATATGAGCAGCAAATGTTGAATAAAGATACTCAACTCAACATACAATTCGCTCAACAAATTG
>AWOL01S0012301.1:0-12254 GCA_000715115.1 Nicotiana otophora | reverse complement strand
GGAGGCTTCTATATTATTTGACCCTGGTTCCACTTATTCATATGTATCATCATATTTTTCTCATTATCTGGATATGCCCTGTGAGTCCTTAGTTTCACCTGTTTGTGTATCTACACCGGTGGGCGATATTATTACTGTGGATCGTGTGTATCGGTCGTGTGTGGTAACTATTGGGGAACTAGAGACTAGAGTTGATCTCTTATTACTCGGTATGGTTGATTTCGATGTAATCTTGGGTATGGATTGGTTGTCTCCATGTCATGCTATTCTGGTCTGTCACGCAAAAATCGTGACGTTGACGATGTCGGGGTTGCCAAAGGTTGAATGGGAGGGTTCTCTAGATCTTGTTCCTAGTAGGGTAATTTATTATTTGAAGGCCCAATGTATGGTTGGAAAGGGATGCTTGTCATATTTGGCCTTTGTGAGAGATATTGATGTAGATGCTCCTATTATTGATTCAGTACCGGTCGTGCGAGACTTTCCGGATGTATTTTTTGCAGACCTGCCGGGTATGCCACCCGACAGGGATATTGATTTCGGTATTGACTTGGTGCAGGGCACTCAGCCCATTTCTATTCCTCCGTATCATATGGCACCAGCTGAGTTAAAAGAATTGAAAGAGCAATTTCAGGAACTCCTTGAAAAGGGATTTATTAGGCCTAATGTGTCACCTTGGGGTGCACCAATTGTGTTTGTGAAAAAGAAAGATTGTACTATGCAGATGTGCATTGATTATAGGCAGTTGAACAAAGTTACAATCAAGAATAAATATCCATTGCCGTGTATTGATGATTTATTTGACCAGCTTCAGGGAGAGAGGGTGTTCTCCAAAATTTATTTGAGGTCTGGGTATCACCAATTAAAGATTCGGGATTCGAATTTTCTAAAGACGACTTTCAGGACTCGTTATGGCCACTATGAATTTCTTATGATGTCGTTTGGGCTAACCAATGCCCCAGCATCATTTATGCATTTGATAAATAGTGTATTTCAGCCATATCTTGATTTGTTTGTCGTGGTATTCATTGATAATATTCTGGTGTACTCACGTAGCCAGGAGGAGCATGCACAACACTTGGGTATTGTATTACAGAGGCTGAGAGAGGAGAAACTTTATGCCAAATTCTCTAAGTGTGAGTTCTGGCATAGTTCGGTGGCATTCTTGGGACATATAGTGTCCAGTGAAGGTATTAAGGTGGATCCGAAGAAAATAGAGGCAGTTCAGAATTGGCCCAGACCATCCTCAGTTACTGAGATTCGGAGTGTTCTCGGCTTGGCCAGTTATTATCATCGTTTCGTGGAGGGTTTCTCGTCTATTGCATCGCCTATGACTAAATTGACCCAGAAAGGTGCTCCATTCAGGTGGTCGGATGAATGTGAAGAGAGCTTTCAGAAGCTCAAGACAACTTTGACTATTGCTCCAGTATTGGTGTTGCCTACAGGTTCAGAGTCTTATACTGTGTATTGTGACACGTCACGGATTGGTCTCGGCGCAGTACTTATGCAAGACGGTAGGGTGATTGCCTATGTGTCCAGACAGTTAAAGGTACATGAGAAGAATTATCTAGTCCATGATCTTGAGTTAGCAGCTATTGTTCATGCCTTAAAAATTTGGCGGCATTACTTGTACGGTGTCCAGTGTGAGGGATATACCGATCATCAGAGTCTACAACATTTGTTTAAACAGAAGGATCTTAACTTCCGGCAGCGAAGGTGGTTGGAGTTGCTTAAGGATTATGATATCACCATTCTCTATCATCCTGAAAAGGCCAATGTGGTGGCCGATGCCTTGAGTCGTAAGGCAGAGAGTTTGGGCAGCTTAGCATACTTACCGGTAGAAGAGAGGCCTTTAGCCTTGGAGGTTCAGGCCTTGGCTAATCAGTTTGTTAGATTGGATATTTCTGAGCTGAATCGAGTTTTGGCATGTGTAGTTTCTTGGTTTTCTTTATATGATCGCATCAGAGAGCGTCAGTATGATGCTCCACATCTTTTTGTCCTTAAGGACATGGTTCAGCACCGTGATGCCAAGGAAGTCACTACTGGAGATGACAGTGTATTACGGATGCAGTGCAGGCTATGTGTACCTAATGTAGATGGGTTGCGTGAGCTGATTCTCCAGGAAGCTCACAGTTCGTGGTAATCTATTCATCCAGACTCCGCAAAGATGTATAAGGATTTTAGACGGCACTATCGGTGGAGGCGGATGAAGAAAAATATATTTGGGTTTGTATCTCGGCGTTTAGATTGTCAACAGGTAAAGTACGAGCACCAGAGACCGGGCGGATTGCTATAGAGACTTGAAATTCCGGAGTGGAAGTGGGAGCGTATTACCATGGACTTTGTAGTTGGACTCTCACGTACTTTGAGAAAGTTTGATGTTGTTTGGGTGATAGCAGATCGGTTGACCAAGTCCGCACATTTTATTCCAGTCGGTACTAATTATTCTTCGGAGTGGTTGGCTAGGATTTATATTCGTGAGATTGTTCACCTACATGGTGTGCCGGTGTCCATTATTTCAGATCGGGGTACGTAGTTTACCTCACAGTTTTGGAGGGCAGTGCAGTGAGAATTGGGCACACAGGTTCAGTTCAGTACATCATTTTACCCTTAGACAGATGGACAGTCCGAGCGCACTATTCAGATATTGGAGGATATGCTACGCGCTTGTATCATTGATTTTGGGGTTCTTGGGATCAACTTTTGCCACTCGCAGAGTTTGCTTACAACAATAGCTACCAGTCAAGCATTCAGATGGCTCCGTATGAAGCTCTATATGGGAGACAGTGTCGGTCTCCGCTGGGTTGGCTTGAGCCTGGTGAGGTTAGACTATTGGGTACTGACTTGGTTCAGGATGCTTTAGATAAGGTCAAAGTAATTCAGGAACGACTTCGCACGACACAATCTAGACAGAAGAGTTATGCTGACAGGAAGATTCGTGATGTTGTTCACATGGTTGGGGAGAAGGTTCTGCTCAAGATTTTACCCATGAAGGGTGTGTTGAGGTTCGGGAAGAAGGGCAAGTTGAGCCCTCGGTATATTGGGCCTTTTGAGATACTTAAGAAAATTGGGGAGGTGGCTTATGAACTTGCTTTGCCACCTAATCTATCAGGTGTTCATCCAATGTTCCATGTATCCATGCTCCGAAAGTATGTCGGGGATCTGTCTCACATTCTGGATTTCAGTACAGTACAGCTGGACGGTAATTTGACTTATGATGTGGAGCCGGTGACTATTTTTTTCCGGCAGGTTCGAAAGCTGAGGTCAAAGAACATAACATCAGTGAAGGTGCAGTGGAGAGGCCAGACAGTCGGATAAGCTACTTGGGATATGGAGCAGGAGATGCGGAACATATATCCACACTTATTTGAGACTCCAGGTATTATTCTAAACCCGTTCGGGGATGAACGTTTGTTTAAGAGTGGGAGAATGTAACGACCCGGCCGGTCGTTTTGAATATTATAACCCCGTTCCCCTATTTATTGCTCAATGTATACCTTGTAATTAATTTATGACGTATCGAGTTAGTTGGTTCGGGTCCGGAAGGAATTCAGAATGAAATGAGACACTTAATCTCGTAATTTAAAATTTTAAGTTAGAAAAGTGGATCGGATATGGACCTATGTGTACATGATCTCGGATTTGAATTTTAATGATTCTAATAGCTCCGTATGATGATTTTGGACTTAGGAGCGTGTCCAGAAATATTTTTGGAGGTCCGTAAAGGAATTAAGCTTGAAATGCCGAAAGTTGAATTTTTGGAAAGTTTGACCGGGGGTTGACTTTTTGATATAGGTATGTTATATCACTTATGACTGGTGTGCAAAATGTGAGGTCAATCGTATGTGATTTGATAGGTTTCGGCGTTGTTTGTAGAAATGGAAAGTTTCAAAGTTCAATAGGCTTGAATTGGGGAGTAATTCATTGTTTTAGCGTTGTTTGAGGTGATTTGAGGATTTGACTAAGTTCGTATGATGTTTAGGACTTATTGGTATATTTGGTTGAGGTTTCGAGGGCCTCGGGTGAGTTTCGGATGGTTAACGGATCAAAAATGGAACTACAACAAGTGCTACAATTTCCTTCTGTTGGAAATTTCTTCTGCAAGAATCGAGCCCAGAACAAATTGATCCCAGAATCGATCCCAGAATCAAGGACGATCGAGCCCAGGGTCGAGGGCCACGATCGAAGGCAGGGTCTAGGATCAGGCTCGAAGCCACGATCGAGCCCAGGGTCGAGGGCCACGATCGAAGGCAGGGTTGAGGATCAGGCTCGAAGCCACGATCGAGCCCAGGGTCAAGGGCCACGATCGAAGGCAGGGTCAAGAGCCATGATCGAGTTTCAGGATCGAGGCCCATGATCGAGACCTAGGATCGAGGACCTCGATCGAAAGCCAAGATCGAGGCAGTCTGGGCAGAATTATAAAAGCAGGGACTTCGTCCCATTCGGCATTTTTGACAAATTGAAGCTTAAGGAGAGGCAATTTTTGATATATTTTCAAGGAAAACTTGAGGTATGTCCCTTGTGATAATTTCTGCTCCATAATATTGTATTATTATCGAATAATCCGACTAGATTACATGATTTTGAAGTGTAAATCAGAGATTGGAACTTAGAAATTTGGAAATAAGATTTGTAGATTTGAGGGTCGAGTTGAGGTCGGATGTTGGTAAAATTGGTATGAGTAGACTCGTGGTTGAATGGGCTTTCGGATTTTGTAACTTTTGTCGGGTTTCGAGACGTGGGCCCCACGGGCAATTTTTGAGCTAAATTTCGGATTTTTATGAAAATTTAGTATTTTCTTTTGGAATTAATTCCAATAAATTTTATTGACTGAAGTGAATTATTTGTGACTAGATTCAAGGCATTCGGAGGCCGATTTGCGAGGTAAAGGCATAGCAGAGTAAAGACTTCCACGTTTTGAGGTAAGTAACAGTTTTAAATCTGGTCCTGAGGGTATTAAACCCCGAATTTTGGTATCATGTGATTATTTTGGAGGTGACGCACATGCTAGGTGACGGGCGTGTGGGCGTGCACTGAGGGGATTGTGACTTGGTCCGTTCCGAGAAACTGTAAAGTTGAATAATTTGTTGTTAGCTATATGCTCTCTATGTGTTGATAAAAATTTGACTGTAAATCATGCTTAGGCTATGTGATAGTACTGTTGGGACCCACAGAGGTCGCGTACTTGTTGAATTGCTTGCTAAATGCTATATGTACTCAGTCTCAGTTTTTACTTGCACATTTTATCTCAGTCTCTGTTATTATTATTGATACACCATATCATTGTTGTTTGGGCTGATTTCATGATTAATGAGAGCCCGAGACTGGAGAGATTTATGACTGAGAGAGGCCGAGGGCTTGATTGTGAGATATTGATATCATAGCACGTGAGTTGTCCGTGCAGCACGTGAGTTGGCCGTGCAGATCCTTATATTATACTATAGCACTTAAGTTGGCCGTGCAACACGTGAGTTGGCCGTGCGGATCCTTATATTATACTATAGCAAGTGGGTTGGCCGTGCAGCACGTGAGTTGGTCGTGCGGATCCAGATATTTATATTATCGCACGTGAGTTGTCCGTGCAGATTATAGCGCTTGGGCTGTAGGAGCCCCTCCGGAGTCTGTATACCCTCAGTGAGCGCGGGTACCCATTGAGAGTGAGTAATGAGGGCTAGGAGCCCAGGGATTGATGAGGGCTGGGAGCCCAGTGAGTGATTGTTTTCCTAAGAGGTTATACTTGATTTCCATTTATTGTTTCACTTAGTTGCTATCTGTCATTGTTGTGAAATCTCTGAAAGATTGTTGATATACAGATTACATGAACAGGAACTGTATAAAATCTGATTTGACATTAAACTGCTAGATTTGATAGCATGTCTATTCTTTGCTGGAATTACTCGAAATGAACCATAACTGTGTAGCTCGTTACTATCTTCAGTTTTTTTATTTATTATTGTTACTTGCTGAGTTGGTTGTACTCATACTACACCCTGACTTCGTGTGCAGATCCAGGTGTTCCCGGACATAGCGGGTGTTGATCCTTTCGCACGGTTGATTTTCAGGAGATTTTGAGGTAGCTGCCGTGTTCCGCAGTCCTTGTCTCCCCTTCTCTATCTCTTTGTTTACTGTATTTGGTCTCAAACTATTATAGACTATATTTGCCAGACTTGTATTCATATTAGATGCTCATGTACTCAGCGACAACATGTTTTGGGGAATGTTTGTACTATATTTAAATATTATATTTTTAACCTTAAAGAGAAGTTTTGGTTTATCGAGATTTTCGGCTTGCCTAGTATCGAGATAGGCGCGATCACGACATGTTGGGATTTTGGGTCGTGACAGTATAGCTATTTGATAAATTAGAATTTTTATTGAAATTAAAGGATTTAATTAATAGATTGGAAATTATTGCATTTGAAAGATTTTTATTATTTCTGCTAAATGAATAAAATTATTGTTAACTCTGTGAATCATGCTGATTTGAATAATTATAATTTATTCTATTTATTATTGTTGACCCTTAGTGAGTGTCAAAGTCGGTCATCTCGTCTCTACCACTTCGAGATTCGGCTTGATACTTACTGGGTACACGTTGTTTACGTACGCATACTATACTTGCTGCACTTTTTGTGCAGGATCTGAGACAGATACTAGTGGAGGACCTATCATAGCACATCCTCGTTATCCAGAGGCGTAGTGGTGAGCTGCCTTTCTGAGCCGTCCTGCAGCTACCGGTGCCTCTTTTTGTATTTTTAATTCTATCTATTTTCATGTCAGACAATATTTGGATTTTTGTATAATCTACTAGATGTTCATACACTTGTGACATCAGGTCTTGGCACACACACATTGGTAGAATTTGGTGTCTTATTATTTTTCTTAGATTTAAATTTTATCGATATATGTTTAATTTATTAGTTGGCTTGCCTAGCTATAGTGTTGGGCGCCATCATGACCTATAGGTAAAATTGGGTCGTGACATACACACTCTTTAAACCATGCCTCAAATGTAGAATATACAGCACCATGACCAAATTGACTCACGAAGTCACTGAGCGACGCATTGAAAATTATTTGTTAGTTGTATCAACCAAATTAAATAGTAGCCCATGTAAATTAATCTTACGTCAACACTTACTTAAGAAAGGGTTGAACTTCCGGACAATTTAGCAACACATGATTTGAAGCTAATTTGTACTCCATACTACTTAGGCCCCTTTTTGTTCGATATTTAGAACCTCGGCCTGGTTGATTGAATATGGACATTGGTGGATATAATGGATCAATCTCAATCACCACATTGTGCCGATTGGGCCTATTTCTAGCACATGGCACATGACTGTCAAAGTAGTAAAGAACAAAAATGGGCAGTTTTCTTTATAAGATAGGCTTCGCATATGGATCCTTCAATCCTATTCCTCTGTTTAACAAATCGTTTACACTTGTCGATAGTCCTGCACATTATCATATTAGACGATAATGTTAAAGAAAATTACAAGAATAAATCAAGGTTTGATCATTACCTCTCGAATGGATACATCCACCTGCATTGAACCGGGCCTCCAAGTCGCGCCTCGTGTACAAGGTGAATTGGAAGGTGTTCCATCACATCAAAGAAACCACATGGAAAAATCCTTTCCAGTTTATTACTGATTACATGAATGTTCCGATTCATTTGAAATAGGTTTTGTTCCCTTCATATGGTAGAACATAAGTCTTTGAAGAACAAACTTATCCCTATGATGGGTTTTCATATATTTTCAGGCAATTCACAAAATGCAATAGGGATTAAGGTTTCCATGAATATATGACAGTCATGACTTTTCATATGAGTCAGCTTTCCCTCAACCATATCGGCACATTTTCCCAGGTTGATGCATAGCCCTCGGGCATCTTTAGGTTTGTAACCCACTCACAAATATGTCGTCTTTGTTCCAAAGTGAATGTGTAGCTGGCCTTAGGCTTGAACACCTTACCATTGTTCCTAGTCTGCAAATGTAATTCAGGTCGCCTGCAATATTCTTGTAAGTCCAGTCTAGCCTTCGAGTTATCTTTTGTCTTATTCTTATCATCCATCACTGTGTTGAACAAATTGTCAAAATAGTTCTTCTTAATATGCATGACATCAAGATTGTGCCGGAGAAGATTATCCTTCCAATATGGCAACTCCCAAAATATGCTCTGTTTTGTCCAGTTATTAGTAACACCTTATCCAGGAAATCTAGAAGGTGCGGCCTCGGTAACTTTAGTGAAGTTCTGAACCCTTTCCCAAATTTCCTCACCGGAATAAATTGGAGGTGGCAAATAATGTTCAACTGTATTCTTTTTGAATGCATTCTTCATCCTTCGAAACTCATGATCAACTGGCAAGAACTGACGATGACAATCAAACCATGACTGCTTTAGGCTATGTCTTGAAGTGAACGCTTTACCATTTTCCATGCAGTAAGGACATGCTAACTTTCCGACAGTCATCCACCCAGACAACATTCTGTATGCAGGAAAATCATTAATGGTCCATATTAAGTTAGCACGCAAGTTGAAATTTTGTTTAGTTGATATAACATATGTCTCAACTCCATCATACCACAATTGTTTAAGCTCATCAATCACAGGTTGCAAATATATATCAATCAAACTCTTTGGATTGCGGGGACCGTGAATAACATAATTTAAAAAGATATATGGACTAATCATACACATTTCAGGCGGAAGATTATACGGCGTAATAAAGACCGACCAGCATGAATATGGTGTTGCAGAAATAGAAAATGGCGTGAAACCATCAGCACACAAACCCAACCGAACATTCCTCGGTTCACTGGCATAATCCGGATACATCTTATCAAAATGCTTCCAAGCTTCCCCATCTGAAGCATGACACATAACACCGGGCGACCTTCTATTTTCATAGTGACATCTCATATGATTCGCAGAACTCATCGATGCGTACAACCTCTTTAATCTAGGAATAAGAGGTAAGTAATGCATAGACTTCACATCAGCCTTCTTCCCGCTGGAAAGCCGCTTAAAACGAGTTTTTTCACAAAATTTACCACTTTCTAAATCTGCATCACCCTTATAATACAACATGCAACCATTTTCACAATAATCGATTCTCATAGATGAGAGTCCTTACTTAGAAACCAATCTTTTAGCCTTATAGAAATCTTCAGGTATGTTGAAAGTTGGGTCAACTAGTTCACTCATAAGGCCAATGAAAGAATCCATTCCCGCTTGAGAAATATTGGTATCTGATTTGATACTTAATAATCTAACCGCAACAGACAACTGAGAGTGCATACTCCCTTCCCTTAGTGGATGACTAACGGCCTCTAACTGTTCAAAAAAATATTTTGCCTCTTCGTTAGGAGGTTGTTCAACACTTTCATGGGTTTCAAAATCGAAGTGCATCCCAAAAGCATCCACAACCATTTCATGGTATCTAGGATGTTGAACGTTATTCCCCACTGACCTACTACTTTTACCAACAACTACATTATGAAATACACCATCACTACCATCAATCTCTCCATGACTATTCGACACAAAATAATTATCCATAAACCCTTTTTTATAAAGATGAGCCTTAATATCCTCCGATCCAAAAAAATGCAAGCACTTGCACTTCACACAAGGACACCTAATCAACCCTCTAATCCGAAACGGTTCAAGTGACATTTCATGCATAATAAATTCCTTAACCCCTTCTATAAATTCCTCCCTAAAAAACTGACGATTAGGATAATTCCTATTATACATCCAACTACGATATTCCATATACATAAAGAACTAATAAATTATATTAATCATAGTTCAAATTAATTTATAAAATTAAGTTACATAATAAACTTTAGTTACAATATAATTAATTTAAATAATTTGAGTGCTTATTAATTTGAAAGTTCATATATATCCCTAAATAATTTTTTTTAAAAATTCAATTAGACCATTAAAGGGAAATATAATTAAATGAAATACAATTAGCTAACCCTAGCATTAATCATAATTAAAATTAGTTAAATTAAAAGAATTAAACCCTAGCATTAATCATAAATCATAATTAAACTAATAGAACAAATAATTCAAAGAATTAAATTGAAAGAATTAAACCCTAGCATAATCATAATCAATATAATTGAAAGCTATAAAATTATCTAACCCTAGCATAATAATAATCTTCTAACATAGATAATGCTAGCATAAACATAATCAATAAGAGTATACCCTAAATCTAATTAATCATTAACTAAACCCTAGTTTATACAATAGAGGAACTAAAATTACTTAAATTAAAAATGTAGATAACTAACCTTGAAAGAGAGGAGAGGGGGTTTGATTTTGGGTGCTAAAAGCAGTGGGTGGTGGTGGCAGTGTCACGATCCAAAATCCCACCACAGACGTCGTGATGGCACCTAGTCTCTAAGACTAGGTAAGCCGATTTATATCATATTTTGAAGCCATTTGTTTTTTTAATTAAATAAATAACCAAAACTAACAGCGAAACAAATATGAATGTACAATCTTCCAAGACTGGTAGTACTGAGTGTTCTGATGAAGTCTACCCCTCCCAAGTCTGGGACAATTTCTCTTGATGTGCCTAGTATCACCACACTCAAAACAATCCCTCTGTGGGTTCGGCTGCTCACACTGAGTCTGTGCCGGATAACTGGAATAACCATTATAGGAACCCCATGCCGGTGGTACATTAAAAGAATTTACTGGAACAACCCGAGTATTCTGAAATTTCGAATTATTAAGGACGCGGGAATACCGCAAGTCCCAGCATCATCCTATACAAATCTCAGCTCTTAATCATATTCAAGTTTTGGAGAACCTTTCAATACCACATAAATACATCTCAGGCCAAACCTCATATAACACATGACCCCGCAATCTGATCGTTGATAGTGGACTCCCTCACTTGGCGCGAAGCCATAGGACACATTCTGATGATCCACACTACTAACCTTCATCGCTCGTAGGACACCGGTCATAAGACACCTCAGGCCATTTATTTGGCACCTGTCATCCTCGTGACAATTAAACTCGCTTCCTCCAGTGCCTTGGTTGCGTATGTACCCTTCGCTAAATAGAAATCCCATACGGACTACATAGTCTCTAATACCACCAACTATTTCAGATCTACATCCACCTCGTGACCCTACCACAATTGTGATGATTAGGCAATTAATTAAACCTTCTTAAGATCATACTTATTAACTGGATGTCAGAACCTGCTGCACCCCCATGTGCACAACTGGATGATCTCTAAATATTTCCGCATCCTCGATCTGGATGACATGTTGTAACAATGGTTGAACAACCCTGGCGCCCTTATAACACCTCTGTAGTATCATAAACCGTTGGCGCATAGTTGATATCGAGTGCTCAATTTCATACACGAGTGGATGCAAGAGAACATAAGATATATGCTTCAAACTGAATAAATGCCGCACGATAAGGAATGAAAGATGTGAATTCTTCCTACTAGCTTTGTAGCCTCTCGAAGATAAGTACAGACGTCTCCGTACCGATCCGCAAGACTCTGCTAAACTTGTTCGTGACTCGTAGAACCTATGAACCTAGAGCTCTGATACTAACTTATCACGACCCAAAATCCCACCGCAGGCGTCGTGATGGCACCTAGTCTCTAAGACTAGGTAAGCCAATTTCTATCACATTTTGAAGCCATTTGTTTTTTTTACTTAAATAAATAACCAAAACTAACAGCGAAACAAATATGAATGTACAACCTCCCAAGACTGGTAGTACTGAGTCACGAACTCTAACTAAATACATGGAATGATCACGAGCACCGAATATACAATACTGTTTGATTAAGAATTAATAGTACAATAAAATAAAAAGACTACAAGCGACTGCGACGACAAGAAGCTCTACCTTGAATCCTTACGATACCGCTTTAACTCTGCTTAAGTCCAATATCTCCAATACCTGGTTCTGCACAAAAATGTGCAGAAGTGTAGTATGAGAACACCATGGTCGGTACCTAGTATGTATCAAGACTAACCTCAATGGAGTAGAGACGAGGTACAGTCAAGACACTCACTAGTCTAATAACCTGTGCAATATAGCATGCAAAAATAATAAAAAACAAATAGCATTAATAGCAACATCAATCAACTAGTGATTTAAACAGCAAGGTAACAGGAACATCATAAATATTACTCAAACGAGTAATAAACATAGGTACAACCAATTAATCAGGTCCTTCAGAATATACATCTTTT
>AWOL01S0012299.1:22067-46992 GCA_000715115.1 Nicotiana otophora | reverse complement strand
TGGTGCACGAGCTCCTGAATAATGACTAGTCTCTCGAGACCCCTTGGCGTCTCTCTCCTCTCTATCCCGGGCAAACATGCCCTCCACTCTCCTGGCAATGCTCACTGCCTGCTGATAAGTGATTTCCATCTCCAACTCCCTGGCCATACTGTTCCGAATACTGGGGTGGAGTCCCTCAATGAAGCGACGAACCCTCTCTCTGACTGTAGCAACCGGAGCCGGTGCATGGCGAGCTAACTCACTGAAACGAACTACATACTCCGACATAGTCATAGCACCCTAACGCATATGCTCAAACTATGCGCGCCAAGAATCCTTGAGGCTCTGAGGAACATACTCACATAAGAACATCTCTGAAAATTGAGTCCAAGTGAGTGAGGCTGCCTCGTCTGGACTACTCAGCTCATAGGCACGCCACCACTGATATGCCGCTCCCCTCAGCTGGAAAGCGGTGAAAGAAACCCCACTCGTCTCCACAATTCTCATAGTGCGGAGAATACGATGACACTCTTGAAGAAAACCCAGAACATCATCTGAAGCTAGTCCACTGAAAGTAGGTGGATGGTACTTCTTGTACCTCTCAAGTCTGAGCTGCTCTGCCTTAGAAGCAGCTACCCTGATCTCACACTGAACCGGAGCCACTGGGGGCATATGAATATACCCTAGGGCCTGATCAACCTGGACCCTCTGCTCAGGAGTGCGGGCTGCGGGAGTCTGTGCCCCTCCCCCGGCCTGAGATGTAGCGGGAGCTATCGGAAATAGTCCATCCTGAGCCAGAGTGCTGAACATGCTCAGGGGTGCGGGCTGCGGGAGTCTGTGCCCCTCCCCCGGCCTGAGATGTAGCGGGAGCTATCGGAAATAGTCCATCCTGAGCCAGAGTGCTGAACATGCTCATGAACTGAGCTAAAGTCTCCTGGAGGGCTGGAGTAGCAATAGGGATCTCCGGTGCTGGCCCTCCAGCTGGAGCCGCTAGAGGCTCCTCTAACGCAGCTCTCGCAGGTACTCGGGATGAACCGCATGGTCGTCCTCTACCCCGACCTCGGCCTCTGGCGGCTCTGACAGGGGGCTTGGGTGCCTGATCGTCGGTCCTCCCAGTACGGGTCCTCACCATCTGTGAGAAAAAATAGAATAAAGTTTTAGAATTTTGATGTCAATAAATCGCGCGACAAGGAAATCAAAGGAATATGATTGTTCTTAACAGTTACATAGACTCCCGAAGATAAGTACAGACGTTTCTGCACCGACCCGCGAGACTCTAATAAACCGGCTTGTGACTCGCTACTCCTTTGAACCTATTGCTTTGATACCAACTTGTCACGACCCAAATTAACCCTCCGTAAGGTGTTGTGATGGCACCTAGTCTTTACGACTAGGTAAGCCTAATATTATGAAAAATGTAAAGAAAACATAACATCTTAATGATAAACATCATATTTTGAATAGCTAAAAGTAGTACCACTCGGCATATACAAACACAAATTCCCAAGACCCGAAATATCACTAAGTCACAAGATACTATAATCTATGTAGCTTTATACAAAAGTCTTAAGATAATAAAGAAAGTCTCTAGGCGAGGGAGTAGAAGGGGACTCCGAAGATCTGCGGACGCAAGNAAAGTCTCCAACACAAGGTTAGGCAAGTCACTTACCTCGAACCGCTCAAATCAACTCAATATCACGTTCTTGCCACGAGTATCCGACTCCAAATGGCCCGAATCTATTATAATTAATTGCATAATATAAATATAACTACTAGTAACTAATTTAACTAATTAATTCGAAGCTAAAACGTGAAATTTGGAAAAACGCCCAAAAGGATTCCCCGGGCCCACGTCTTGGAATCGGGTAAAAATTATAAATTTTGAACACTCATTCACTCACGATNGACTCGCTACTCCTTTGAACCTATTGCTTTGATACCAACTTGTCACGACCCAAATTAACCCTCCGTAAGGTGTTGTGATGGCACCTAGTCTTTACGACTAGGTAAGCCTAATATTATGAAAAATGTAAAGAAAACATAACATCTTAATGATAAACATCATATTTTGAATAGCTAAAAGTAGTACCACTCGGCATATACAAACACAAATTCCCAAGACCCGAAATATCACTAAGTCACAAGATACTATAATCTATGTAGCTTTATACAAAAGTCTTAAGATAATAAAGAAAGTCTCTAGGCGAGGGAGTAGAAGGGGACTCCGAAGATCTGCGGACGCAAGCAGAAGTACCTTGAAGTCTCCTAGAATCAGCAGCACGCACTGACCCCAAGGTTGATAGCTCGTACCTGGTTCTGCACATGAAAACATGTGCAGGAAAGGGCATGAGTACACCACAATGGTACCCAGTAAGTGCCAAGCCTAACCTCGATCAAGTAGTGACGAGCTCAGGTCAAGGCCCTACCAGAGTAAATATAATAAATTAAACAGTAAAAGATATAAGTAAAATTTACGGTAACACAGTTAAAGAAAATTCTCAAAATTTTAACAGTTAAGAGAGCCCTCGACTTAGAATAAAGTAAACACAATGGGGAATCTCCCGGGATACCGTCCCGTAATTCTGAATGAATATGCAGTACAGGGGGATCTTCCGGAATACGTCCGTAGTCCCAAAGTAAATATGTAGTGCTGGGGGATATCCCGGAATACGTTCGTAGTCCCAATTTAAATATGCAATGCAAAATAAAATGACAGGTATGGCCTCGAATTATACAGTTTACACTAATCATAGATAAGGGAAATAGGGATTTAACTATGCATGGCACACAGAATGTCAAGTAGGCAGTTAAAACACGTAAGCATGCTTTTTTAGTCTAAACTAAATAATTAAACATAGTAGTGCAATTTAATAAGAAAAACAATTTATGATTTAAAAAGGATAAACGGGATTTTTGCAATAACAGCCCGTGTACGTACTCGTCACCTCACGTACACGGTGCCCACACACCAAATAATATCAAAATATCCTAAGGGAAAAGTCTCCAACACAAGGTTAGGCAAGTCACTTACCTCGAACCGCTCAAATCAACTCAATATCACGTTCTTGCCACGAGTATCCGACTCCAAATGGCCCGAATCTATTATAATTAATTGCATAATATAAATATAACTACTAGTAACTAATTTAACTAATTAATTCGAAGCTAAAACGTGAAATTTGGAAAAACGCCCAAAAGGATTCCCCGGGCCCACGTCTTGGAATCGGGTAAAAATTATAAATTTTGAACACTCATTCACTCACGATTCTAACCATATCAAATTTACTAAACTCCGACACCAAATGGTCCTCCAAATCCACAAATCAAACTTCCAAATCCCTAGCCTTCAACTTCCAATTTCCACCTTAAATACACACTAACTAGGTGGGAATATTCATGTCAAAGCAAGATTATTGATAACAAAATAAGCATAAGGGACTTACCTCAAGAAATGCCTTGCAAAATGCTCTCAAAATGCGCCCTAAACCGAGTTTGCAAAGTCAAAAATGACAAAAATCGTGAAGCCCTTCGGTTTTAACCACTGCCCAGGCTATTTTCGCACCTGCGGAACCTGGGTTCGCACCTGCGGGTGCGCTCGTGCGGAAAATGTTCGCATCTGCTCAATTCACTTGCCCCCTCTGCCTTCGCACCTGCAACGAAAGGGCCGCACCTGCGCGTGCGCGCCTGCAGAAATCCCTTCCGCTTCTACGTGACTTGCGCACTTGCGAGCGGTCTTGCACATTTGAGAGCATCGCAGATGCAGCCTTTTCCCACGCACATGCGACCCCTGACTAATCCACCCAGTTTTGTTTTTGTGCCAATGTTTCTCGCACCTGCGGGCATCCTTGCGCAGGTGCGATTACAACAGAACCAACAAAAACACATGATTTTTCCTAAGTCCAAATTCATTCTGTTAAGCATCCGAAACAAACTCGAGGCCCTCGGGACCTTAACCAAACATACCAACCAATCCTAAAACACCATACAAACTTAGTCGAGCCTTCAAACCACATCGAACAACACAAAAATCATGAATTAAGCACGAACCACATCAAATCTAGTCCGAATGACCTCAAATTTTATACACATGTCAAAAATGACATTACGAATATACAGCCACTTTCAGAATTCCATTTCGAGCTCGATATCAAAATTTCCACTATCGGCCGATATCGCCGAAATACTAACTTTTGCCAATTCAAGCCTAAATCTACTACAGGCCTCCAAAACATATTCCGGACGTGCTCCTAACCCCAAAATCACTCAACGTAGCTAACAGAGTTGACAAAATTTCATTCCGGAACCGTCTTCACACAGTTCCGACTACGGTCTAAATTCTAAGGCTTAAACTCACAACTAGGGACTAAGTGTCCCAAACCTCTATGAATTCCATAACCAATCACTCCGACAATTCCCAATAGCGGAAACAAACGTGGGGAAAACAGTTATTAGGGGATCGGGGCTCTAATTCTCAAAACGGTCGGTCGGGTCATTACAATTTCTTTGTTTCCTGGGTTAATGTTTGAAGTTATACTTAATTTAGTTTGATGAAATCTCAATTGGGATCTTATATTGAATAAAACCAGTAATGTCAACAGTAGAGAATATTGAGTTGTAGGGATTTTTGGTTAAACTTTTATCTTAGTTAGACTCATAGATAGAATTGATCAAACAATTTTGCATTTAAATGGTATGTGTGTTTGTATAAACTTTGGTTTTGTTGGGTTATGCGTTGGTCTTTGTTGGTAAACTTGAATTAAGAGTATTGCGGCTTTAGATAAAATTAGCATACGTGAGTAGTAATTTTGACATTGGAAAGTGTTGGACTTTTTTTAATTTTATTTGTATTTTTTAAACTTTGACATCACAAGTTGCATCCATTTCTGTCCACAATGTTATATCCATAAATCACGCCTTACAATAATCTCAAATTAGATTAGGAAATAAATCACAAACATCGTAGCTTGCTTTAGGCGCTATTAAATAAATTATTGTGACTATGGGTACGGTTCCCGTTGCATAGTCGTGATATATAATCCCCAATTCGGGTGCGCATTTCATGTGACCCGACCATAACTTCAAATAATAATAATAAAAATGAACATATTGTATATCGCGGGTGCGTTTCACGTGGAGCTATTCGTAATGTGTACAAAAATAAATGAGTGTGTGACATCACGACTTGTTCTAACAAATTTCATAAATAATTAAAAGTGGCATGAAAGTGGTAATGCATAAAAGGTGTTAAATATGTAATGAGTCAGATAATTAGGCTAATTATTAATAGTTGAGCGACCGTGCTAAAACCACGAAACTCGGGAGTGCCTCACACCTTCTCCCGGGTTAACAAAATTCCTTACTCGGTCTTCTATGTTCGCGGACCATAAATGGAGTCAATTTCCCTCTATTTGGGATTTAAAAATAAACTGGTGACTTGGAACACCATAAATTATTCCAAGTGGCGACTCTGATTAAATAAATAATCACATTTCGAATAATATCACTTTAATTGAAAAAACTCTTGTATCCCCTATCCACTCGAGAAAAAGGAGGTCTGACAGCTCTGGCCACTCTACTGGGGAACGAACCCAGAATCTCTGGTTCAGGGTTCAAAATTTTAGCTTAGAATAACTGTTATACTTGGCTACTTGTGATTGGCTGATATTACTCTTTTGAGCCTAATGTATTAATTGCCTCTTTTTACCGCTTTGATATTATTTGAACTATATATAAAACTGTTTACGATACCCTCATTCTCTCTCAGTATTCTAAATATTCTAGAAAGCATGAGCTTTGCGTGGCTTCTTTGTTGTTAGTCATACCATAATTTTAGAACGAGGATCGGACAAGTTGCAAAGCCGGTGAAGCTTCTGTATTCCCGGTACGCTGTCCCCCCTTGGCTCGAGTTGTCTGCTCGGGTAAGACTTGTCTAGAACTCCACACCATAGGTTTAAACTTAGAATAACAAAGCCTCATGTTGGATCCCTAGTAGGTACGCTTGTTTGCATCACGTGCATTTGACTTTGGGGACTCAACACAGGGGTTGGGTTCGTCTAGGACATGTGTACCCCAAAATAAAAAAACCATCCTAATGCATCTTACGTACTAATTGTTGCATTTGTTTGTTCTGATTTACATGTTGACTGATTCTAGAATAAGGAAAGAAAATCAAGAAAAAATAGGAGAGAGAAAATTGACACGGTTCCTGAAAATCTCGGTACTTGAAAAAAAGAAAGTTCCAGAAACCTTGTCGAATATTTTGAAGGTTGTCACAAATGAGTCCGAATTTCAAAAATAACATTTTCCCTCGGTCCTCAAAACCTAGCAAACTGCATGGGTCTGATTCTCACCGGATGTGAGATACGTAGGCAAACCTCATCGGTTCCGGCCCATACTTTTAAAAATCCAAAAATATTTTCCTTTACTTCCCCCTTTAGAAAAGTCTTTCTTTGAGACCCCAATTTTCAAAACATTCAAAAATATTTTTCTTTAATTCATTCTTTAGAAGTCGTTCCTTAGAAAGTCCCAAATAAAAGAAATTTTAAAACAAAAAATATATATTTCTTTATAGAAGTCTCTCATTCGAAAAAAGAAATAAATCAAATCAAAATCCAAAAATATTTTCTCCCAAAAATCTTTCTTTATAGAAGTCTTTTATTAGAAGTCTTTCTCCCAAAAATCAAAAAACAAAAATCCAAAAAATCTGAACTACGCAAGATCTGATTCATGTTCCCACATGATACGTAGTCAACCCATATCAGGTTTGATCGACCATTTAAAAAAAATGACCTTGATTATAATAAGGACCGACTGAGTCCATTCTAACATGTCTCTTATTTTGAATTGTAAAGAAAGGTTGAGGTGGTCGGTTTGCGGTAAGCTAACAACACAAGATCCAAGGAAAAATGACAACTGGCATCAAAGTTGTTACGAGTGCTCAAGAGGCTCAGGGTTAGAGGGTTCAACAAGAGTCTACTGTGGTTGAGGAGAATAGAGTACTGAAGCAGCGAATGACTGAAATGTGTCAAGCATGGGCCAATGGCCATGGACCGCCTTTTGCTATTCATGGTTTCCTAGAGATCACATACATCTCGACTACTACCATTTCAGTATCATTGTCTGATCAATCCTATCTACTTGGGTTCAATCTTTATCCCAACTGTATGACTACAACTGGAACTTCTATTGCGTGCTCCCAAAGTGTGCCATTAACAATCAATCACAACCACTACTGTTATGCCTGTCTTCACCATCCCACAATCGACGGTGGTGTAGAGGAAAACTCATGCGTCACAATGTACTACCCAGCAAGAACAATACCACTATCCTAAGTACCACTCATACTTATTTGATCTTCCTGCAAAGATTGAGAAGCCTGCCTGAAAGATGGCATAGGAAGAAATGACCCAAAGAGTGAATAACTTAGAACATCGGTAGAAAAACATGCAAGGGTTGGCAGGTCAGAAGAGTATTGCGTTCAAGGATCTATGTATATTCCCGGATGTTCATTTGCCACTTGGTTTCAAGATCCCCAAATTTGAAAAGTATGATGGACACGGAGACCCCATAGCTCACTTGAAAAGGTATTGCAATCAGCTAAGAGGTGCGGGAAGCAATGAAGAATTGCTGATGGCTTATTTTGGGGAAAGCCTTATGGGAGTAGCCTTCGAATGGTTTATGAATCAAGACATAGCTTGCTGGTATGTCTGGGATGACATGACCCGGGCCTTTATCAAACAGTTCCAATACAACATTAACATCGCCCCAGACCGCAATTCCTTTCAAATATGAAGAAGAAACCAACTGAACGTTTCAGGGAATATGCCATTAAATGGAGAGAGAAAACGGCTAGATTAAAGCCACCCATGGATGACCACAAGCTAATCACTATATTCCTTCAGGCTCAAGAGCCATATTATTTTCAAAGCATGATGTCCATAGTTGGCAAATCCTTCTCGGAAGCAATCAAAATAGGGGAGATAGTTGAGAATGGCCTTAAGACCGGCATGATTATAAGTCAAGCAGTTCTCAAAGCCGCAACTCAGGCTGTCCAGATTGGGTCTGTTAATTTTAGTGACACGAATGAGAAGGATGAAGAAACCATGATGACACCAGGGTCGAGAAAAAGTCCTAGGAGAACATCTCGAATGTATGACCAGCCTTGTCTGGTTTTCGATGATTCCCCTGAGCACTACAACCCACCTCAAAACCCATAATACTTTGTTACTCTACCTCAGTATGTCGTCCAGCCACCAAAACACCCCATAAGGCGAGCACCAGCATTGCAAAATCTCCATCGGCCTCCACAAAATTTTCAAGTGCCCTATCACCCACATCCAAGCCAAGAGTATAGAGGGGAAAAAAGGTTGAAAGATAATTTTACACCAATAGGAGAGTCCTATGCAAGCTTGTTTGATAAGTTAAAGCATTATGACATGATTGCACCTATTTCTCCAAATCACGTGGACCCACGTGCAAGAAGCTCTGACCCTTCTAAAAGGTGTGAATACCATTCCAATGCCCAAGGGCATAATGTCGAAAGTTGTAGGGATTTGAAAAGATAAATTGAAAGGATGATCCAGGAAAAACTGATTGTGATCCAAGACAGTGACACCCAGAATATCACGCAAAATCCTTTACCTGCACATGATGATGCACACTTTGTAGGGATAATACGTGGTGACATGGATCATGAGAATCCTCTCGAGAACTTGCTGACTTAAGTTAATGATAGTGAAATTGGAGAAGGCCCTAGTGATTTTGATGAGCAAATTTGTGGCTAAATGTCAAGCCTAACAATTGAAAAGTCATTCCCTCCTTACTAGAAAGGAATATTGGTAGCTGTTTTTGATATATTTTCTATTATTTGGGTTATTTCAGGGTTGTGATCTAGATTTTATATGTTTTATTGAGTCAAACCTTTCTATCCCTCTATTGTGTTTGGGTGAGTCTTGTCTGTTTGTTATGTTGCTATTTTCATTATTTGGGTTATTTCAGGGTTGTGATCTAGATTTTATATGTTTTATTGAGTCAAACCTTTCTATCCCTCTATTGTGTTTGGGTGAGTCTTGTCTGTTTGTTATGTTGCTATTTTCATTATTTGGGTTATTTCAGGGTTGTGATCTAGATTTTATATGTTTTATTGAGTCAAACCTTTCTATCCCTCTATTGTGTTTGGGTGAGTCTTGTCTGTTTGTTATGTTGCTATTTTCATTATTTGGGTTATTTCAGGGTTGTGATCTAGATTTTATATGTTTTATTGAGTCAAACCTTTCTATCCCTCTATTGTGTTTGGGTGAGTCTTGTCTGTTTGTTATGTTGCTATTTTCATTATTTGGGTTATTTCAGGGTTGTGATCTAGATTTTATATGTTTTATTGAGTCAAACCTTTCTATCCCTCTATTGTGTTTGGGTGAGTCTTGTCTGTTTGTTATGTTGCTATTTTCATTATTTGGGTTATTTCAGGGTTGTGATCTAGATTTTATATGTTTTATTGAGTCAAACCTTTCTATCCCTCTATTGTGTTTGGGTGAGTCTTGTCTGTTTGTTATGTTGCTATTTTCATTATTTGGGTTATTTCAGGGTTGTGATCTAGATTTTATATGTTTTATTGAGTCAAACCTTTCTATCCCTCTATTGTGTTTGGGTGAGTCTTGTCTGTTTGTTATGTTGCTATTTTCATTATTTGGGTTATTTTAGGATTGTAACTCAAATTTTAGGTTAATTGTCTTGTTGTTAAACCCTTCCATCCTTTACTCAATAAAATACAGTTTGTCATTTTGTGTCATTCTATGCTTAGTTCTTTCGCCTCTAGTTCTACTGACATGACATGCATGCGGAGTTTTTGGCCTGATCTTAGAAAATTGACTTAAGCTTGAATTGGATAACTGAGAAAAGATACTTTTGAGGATGAAAAATAGTTTAAATACTTTGGAATTAAGCTCGAGTAAACTTCATATGGAACTAGAATAGTCATACCCGTGGAGGTTAGTGATCTTTACCTTCAAATCATTGTGAAGGTCGGGTTGGAGGAAGAAGCAATTGAAGATTGGTGGAAAGTTTGACCTTAATGGATTGAAAGTGTCTTTCGACCATGACACATCTAGAAGACAGACATGTTCATCAATGTTGTGATCGCACTAATGGATACTATGTTTGACATTCTCGAGGTTGGGAGGCCCTTTTCTGCTACTCAAATACTTTATTCCCTTTGTTACCCCTTTTGAGGCAGTGTTATTTTCTTTGACCACCCTCTTTTGGAATCAAGTTTAGAGTTAAAAGTTCAAAAAAATAAAATAAAAAAATGAAAAGAAAAGTTCATGCTCCCAGAGTACAAGCTGGGGTAACTCTTAGAAAGTTCAAATAATAAAAAAGAAGAAGAAGAAAGAACAGTCAAAGGTCCATGCCCCAAAACAATAGAAGCTGGGGCAGTTTGTTTTGAAAAAAAAGAAAGAAACATAAAAACATTAAAAACAATTATATCGGATGTTTGAACTACGTTTGACCTGATTTTTTTTAAAAAAGGATACGTAGGTAGCCTTACACGGTTCGGTCTAACCAAATAAAAAAAAAGAAAAAGAAAATCCAAAAAATCCCAGTATCTGAAACTGGGGCAAAGATTTTATTTCATTTTTGAAAGATTCGATTCCAAGAGTTATAAGTCTACAACCCCCCTCATTTTGAGTCTATTTTGAGCCTTCATGCCGACCTTTCTTTCCAACCCTATTCAAAAACCTTCCAAATAAAGACCTCTCGATATGCCTTCAAGAATGGCAAGAGACGCATACAATGAGAAACAGTTGTCACACGGCATAAAACACTATCAAGTTGCTCACAAAAGAAAAAAGAATAGGAAAGAAAAAGAAAAAAAGAAAAAAGGAGAGAGCCTTACTAGTGAAAACCCCCATGGGCACTGTAAGACGACGGTAAGTAGAGATAAATAAATGAGAGACTTGTTGGTGAAAACCCTCGGGGCACCACTAGTCTAAAGTGAGTCATGAAGTTGATGCAAAGAATTGGAACGAACAAGCCCGACTTCAAAGGTCATAAGAATGGTTAAAAGCAATATTGGATTAGTTTGATAGATCGGCCATTAAGTCCAAAATGCATGTTATGATTCATTAAGGCTAGTTATTGAAACAACAAAACTCTTCCTTCTGTCCTTCCCGACAGAGGCATTTCTTGTTAATAATATTTCTTTGCATCATTGTGCCCCTTCACTCTAGGTCAGTCTTTGTCAAAACAAGAAAGAAAAGATTTCAAAATCTACTACCAGCTTTTCAGTTGCACAAAGTAAATTTGGCCAGCACACTCAGTTGTTACTGTCAACATGCCTTGAGGATTCGTGCAAATGATCCCCCCAAAAGACTCTTGTCAGCCTACTTGGCCTATGCAAAGATAACTTCTGTTTCTCTCTGGCTGAGAAATTGCTCCAAAAGCAGGAAGTCATCCAAGCAACGATCAAGATATTAGGAAAGGTCACCTAAGCAACGATCTCTAGTTGGGATAAGGTTGATTGAGCCACAAAACACCAATGGAATTGAGAGCGAAACAATCAGGGTTGATACAGATAGTAAAGTCCCTTGAAAGCAACAATAGAGTCTCCCAGCAGTGCAGCCAACTTCCAATGCAGTCGGTCTTCTAAAAGAGAATGGACACAAAGTCGAGCTGCCAAAGACATCAAGGCCACAAACCGACCACCACTTTTAAAACAGACAAAATTTTCTTTGTTTGAAACAGGAACAAAGCAGTTCAANCACAACCTCTTGGTTGGAAGTGGAGGGTGCTTACCATCAGAGCAACCCACCTTGTCTAAAGCAGTGCAAGAAAAGTGGTTCAAAAAAAAAAGAGAAAGAAGAGAAGAGAAAAGCCGACAAAGGGGAGTTTCTCAAATCTTTGCCTTTATTTGTCTTGCTAGTGTACATAAAATCCCGCCATTGCTCTTCATACTTTTTCCTCCTATGGTAATACGTCCTAGTCTGATGGATTTTTTACTTCCAATAAAAATCTTAGTCTAATGAATCTTTCTTCTAAGATAAGAAAACCTAGTCTGATAAATTTTCTCTTAGGATCGAAGTCTTAGTCTCATGAATTTTTCTCCTAAGATAAGAAAACCTAGTCTGATGAATATTTCTCCCAGGATAGAAATCTTAGTCTGATAAATCTTTCTCCTAATATATATATATATATATATATATATATATATATATATATAAACTTAGTATGATAAATTTTCTCCTAGGATCAAAGTCTTAGTCTAATGAAAGTTTCTCCTAAGATAAGAAAACCTAGACTAATGAATCTTTCTCCTTGGATAGAAATCTTAATCTAATGAATCTTTCTCCTAAGATATATATAATAATAAAAAAAAAAACCTAGTCTAATAAACTTTCTCCTAGGATCGAAGTCTTAGTCTGATGAATGTTTCTCCTAAGATAAGTAAACCTAGTCTCATGAATATTTCTCCTAGGATAGAAATCTTAGTATGATGAATCTTTATCCTAAGATAATAAAAACAAATACCTAGTCTGATGAACTTTCTCCTAGGATTGACGTCTTAGTCTAATGAATCTGTCTCCTATGATAAGAAAACCTAGTCTGGTGAATTTTCTCCTTGGATAAAAAAAAGAAAAAAAATGGGGCATTTTGTTTAAAAGAATGATTTTCTCAAAAAAATAAAATGAAAATGATTTTTTTTTTCTCAAAAAAAAATGAAACCAAAAAAAAAAAAAAATCATTCTCGGTTTGTTTTAGCGTAGGGTACACAATTCCCTAGTCTCCTTTTCCAACATAAGGTCTCCACTCTCTAGTTAATTTTATTTTACACATAGGATCTCCACTCCCTAGTCTCCTTTTTCAACATAGGGCCTCCACTTCCTAGTTAATTTTATTTTAGACATAGGGTCTCCACTCCCTAGTTGATTTTATTTCAGACATAGGGTCTCCACTTCCTAGTCTCATTTTCCAACATAGGGTCTCCACTCCCTAATTGATTTTATTTTAGACATAGGATCTCCACTCCCTAGTCTCCTTTTCCAACATAGGGTCTCCACTCCCTAATTAATTTTATTTTAGACATAGGGTCTCCACTCCCTAGTCTCCTTTCCAACATAGGGTATCCACTCCCTAGTTGATTTGATCTTAAATGCAGGGTACACCACTCCCTGATATCTTTGCTAATATAGGGTATATCATTCCCTGGCCATATTTTTCCAACATAAGGTACACCAATCCTTAGTTGAGACATCCTTTTGACAATAAAGGAACACCATCCAAAAAACAACAAAAATAAAAACAACAAAAAAATATTATCATGATCTTTTTGGGGTACACCATTCCCAACTTTTTATTACTTTCAATAATGAAGTAGTTTAGAGTTTTTCTTTTACAAATATCTCACGAAACTTTCCTAGTGAACACTGGGGCGGAAACATTTGGTTCGTTTGTTTATTTTGGTGCTTGAGCAGGTTATACCTCGAGGCATATGGTTCGAGATGACCAAAAAGAAGTCTCAATCCAAAATAGAGAAATGAAAAGGAAAATAAGTGAACTCAAAATACAAAAGCAAATGAAAGATGTCGACTTCTCAAGACATGGTTAAAGTCACGAGCATTGCAGCCCCCGTTTTCATCAGAAGAGCCCGTAGAGGAATGAACTAGCACCTGCAGCTAGCAAGCATCAAGGTTCCAATCAAAAGCCTTCATGAAGATGTCACTACCCAAAATCTCACATGTCGTGATGGCGCCTATCTCAATACTAGGCAAGACGAAAATCACAATAAACTACCATTTCTTTTAAATTTGAAAACAAAATAATTAAATTCAACGGGAGAAATCTCACAATTTCAAATATAACACTCCCAAAATCCGGTGTCACTGAGTATATGAGCATCTAATATGAATACAATATTTGACTGATAAAAACTATTGTCTGAAAGTATAGAACAGTACAATAATTGAAGGAAAGAGAGACAAGGTCAGCAGACGCCAAGAAGCTACCTTGACAGTCTCCAACTGATAGTACTCTGAAATCTAACAATCTTCGTGTCCGAAAGCACCTGGATCTGCACACGAGGTGCAGAGTGTAGTATGAGTACAACCAACTCATTAAGTAACAAGACTAACCTCTAGGCTAAAAGCAATGACAAGCCACGCATATACAATCCAGTATAAATAATGGTACAAAACGTAGACATGCTTCCAATTTTATCAGTTAAACTCAGTACAAGTGAAATAGATCAATATTGCATGATATGAAGAATATGACATCTCAGTAAAAAACCTCATGTAAATACCAGTCACAAATTATCTGGTCACTCGGTACTGTTTATGGCCAATCTAGCCCAAGGGTGTTCCAACCCGTATATAAATACATATTGACTAACAATCAGTCACTCAGTACCGTATAAGGCCAATCCAGCCCTGCGGTAATTTATCCCCGAATATAAATGATACGGACAATATCTATGTCCAGGTAACTCATTACAATATAAATACTTTGGGAAAGATCCATGCCCAGGGAAGATCCATCCCTCAATATAAATGATTCGGGCAAGATCCATGCCCAGGGAAGATCCATCCCTCAATATAAATGCTTCGGGCAAGATTCATGCCCAGGGAAGATATATCCCTCAATATAAATAAATCGCACTCACTGGGGGTGTGTGCAGACTTTGGAGGGGCTCCTTCAGCCCAAGCGCTATAAATCAACCGCGCTCACTGGGGATGTGTGCAGACTCTCAGAGCTGCTCCTTCAGCCCAAGCACTATATATAGCCTATATGGTCTACTGCAGGCGGGCAGTTCCGATCCGTATAATAATAAAGCCTATAAGTCATGCTGCAGTCGGGCAACCCCGATCCATATAATAATAAAGTATATAAAGCCAATTTGGCCTCTTGCGGCGTGCAGCCCGATCCCATAATTATCCTCACAATCAGGCCCTCGGCCTCACTTAGTCATCAATCTCTCCAGTCTCTCTCTTATGGGCTTACAATGTCATAAAAATAGCCCGAAATTGATGATATGATGTATCAATAAATAACAACAGAGATTGAGATATGATATGTAATGACATGAATATGACTGAGTATGAATTTTCAATTTAAAACAATTAATTCAACAGCAACACGACCCCATGGGTCCCAAAATATTGGCACGTAGCCTAAACACGATCTTTAATAAGAGTCTCAGCTCAATTTCCTAACACGAGGAGAATATTCAGTTAATAACATGAATCATTAACTTTTTTACAACTGCACAGGATTTATTCAAGACACAATTTATGTGGTGCACGTCTACATGCTCGTCACCTATCGTATGTTTCACCTCTAAACAATTTATATCATACCACATTTCGGGGATTCATACCCTCAGAACCAAGTTTAGAAGTTTTACTTACCTCAAGCCGTGTAATTCTTTACTCCGCTATGCCTTTGCCTCGTGAATTGGTCTCCCAATGCCTTGAATCTATGCACAATTAATCTGATTCAGTCAATAAAAATTATAGAAATTAATTCTAGAAGAATATAAATTTTCCATCAAAATCCGAAATTTAGCTTAAAAGTCGCCCATGGGGCCCATGTCTCAGAACCCGACAAAAGTTATAAAATCAGTCAACCCATTCAATTACAAGTTCAACCATACTAATTTCACTCAAATCCGACTCTGAATCGGTGTTCAACTCTCAAAAATTCATTTTATGAAATTTCTACAATCTTCCCCAAATTTCCATCTCAAAATACTGATTACATGATGAAAACAATGATATAATCATGTATGTTAACCAAATCTGAGTTAGAATCACTTACCGCGATGAATTTCTTGAAAAACCCACGAAACATCATTTCAAACCGAGCTCCCAAGGTCCAAAAATGAAATAATAACCTAAGCCTCGGTTATATAGCCCATTCTCTGAACTCACCATGTGCAGTCCGCACAATTCCAAGCGCAGCCGCACATCCCAGCTCCTGCGGTCGCACAAAAATGGTGCGGCTGCACCTTGTTTTGGTGGCTGCACTGCCATGCCTTAGTATTTTGGCCATAACGTTTTCTATATATATCCAAATTATGACTTATTTAGTTTTTAGGAAACTAGACACAGAGGGCTACAATTTTTACTTTGAATTTATCTCAAAATTCCCTGTAGATCAAAAGATATAAGTTTCCAAAGTCGGACCGGTGAATCTGTAGAACTCCCTCGAGTGCGGCCGCGGACAGAATTGTGCGGTCCGCACTCCACCTCCGAGGTCCGTATTTTTTTGTTGCGGTCCACACTCTTATGTGTGGTGTGCACCTCTCCTTTGCCTCAGCATCCCAAAATGTGCGGTCCGCACCCCCAAAAGTGTCAGAACAATATGAGAGTGTCGAAATACCTGAACTCGCTCAAACCTCACCCTGAAACTCATCCGGAATCTCTCAGACACAAACCATATATTATTTTCAATCATAAAACATGCTACGGACCTGCTCGCGTACTCAAAACACTGAAAAGGGGTTGTCTTGATCTGATATTGACCATGGCCAAACTCTCAATTTTATTAACGTTACTAATCTCTCAACCAATGACCCAAAAATACACACAAGCCCCTCGGGACCTCAACCAAATATACCAACACATTCCATAACACTTCAAGGTACATCTGCCAGCGTCCGCAGATCTCAGAGTCGCTTTTTATCTTTATTATGATGTCTTCCTGATTTCTCTTTAGACTATGATGTATTGAGACACTCAGAATAAATTCTTAAAAGCTTGTGACTTATATTTACCAGGTTTTGGGAGTTGAAATCATTGAATTGCAGTTTTATATTAATTTCATAGGTTGAGAATTTGACTTCAGTTTTATTTTATATATTTCTGCAAAACTTGTTAGGCTTACCTATTCTTAGAGACTGGGTGCCATCACGACATCCTACGGAGGGTGAATTTGGGATCGTGACAACTATTTATAGCTATCTCTGGGGAAGGAGGTCCTAGGATCATGTCCTCCTTTAATGTCAATTATGAGGGTCGTTGATGAAGATGTAACAGTGAGCATGAATGTCAAATTCTCTGTAACGGACCGTCGCTCTTAATGTTGCAGAATATTCCCTAGTAAATGCTATCGGGCTCAGAGAGTTTACTACACCTTTATGATTGTAATCCTTTCCGATGACAAGCGGAACTGCTGCATCCGAACTTCGGCCATCCCCATCTTGAGTTTCATGTGTCCTCCTTTTAGATAACCACGTGTCATATCATATTTTACGTTATGCATAGCCATTACTCCAATGTACAGATATTTTTCCTCTTGACCACCCATGTACCGATTTTTCTCTACCCAAGATATATTTCTTTCCCAATGTAACTTTTATTCTCTTTCTACGTCTCCCTTAGAACTTTTCCTTTCCCCCCTACCTTTTACTTTTCTCTCTCTCTTTCTCTTCCATTTGCATTTATATTTTATTTATTTATTTGGTTACTTAGTAATTAGCAAGTGGCTTTTACAAAGACACTTATATAAACCTGAACATACATTTGTCCACTAGCACAATTCATTTAGCATCCTCTCATTTCCGTATATTAATTTCTTTTTTTATTGATTCATTTTGTAATTTGAGCTGCTACTTAAAACAATAGGGAAATGCAATAATTTTGCTTCTTATTCTGTACAAATGTTTGCTTCTTCTTCTTCTTATTTTTTGTTTATGTGATTGCTTATTGTTTTTCTTCTTCTTTTTCGGGTCGTAATAATATTTTATAAGTACAAAGTTTTTGAAGTGGGTATTGGCGGTGAGTTAAAAGTTTAATGGTGTTTGGTAGATACAATGTAATTTCATATAAAAGTTTTATATACACAATGTATAAAAGTTTATTTGTTCATAGTTTCCAAGAAATAATTTGATGAAATATTTTCAATAATTAGAGGAGAAATATGTAAGAATGACACAAAAAATTTAAAAAATGTCTATACATGATTCTTTTATCTGTGCTTTTATATGAGTGACACCTTAAGGAGAAAAATATGAAGGTATACTCAAACTTTTCGAAAGTCTTAAGGGATCGTTTGGTACGCGGATTAAATTATCCGGGGATTGCAATCCCAGGATTAATTTATACCATATAGGAGGTGGGATAAAATAATTCTAAGTTTGATGGGATAATGTGGGATAAGATGGGATATCCTGGATTTAAGTGTGGGATAAAATTTATACCTCCAACCAAACACGATATAAATTTAATCCCACGTCTTATCCCACCTTATCTTTCGTACCAAACGACCCCTAAGGAGAAAGCGAGATTTGAAATTGCAATTTTTATAATATTCTAGCATTGAGTATTTGTTTTATTTTTTAATCCAAAATAACAAATACTTTTGGTAGAGGTGTCTTGTCCAAATCAGAATTTAGAAATTACATTCTAGCATTGAGTATTGTTTAGCTTATGCGGAGTCTTGTTTCCCCAAAAGGTTCTTCAAGTGAATGTAGGGTTGAAGTAGTCATCAATGGTGAATATTTTGGGACGACTTAAGCTCAGCTTCAAGTAATAAAAATGGACAAAACCAAGAGCAGAAAAAGCATCGCAACACCCATGGTTAGGGGCTAAGAGTGATCATCTACAACACCATAACCCGAGGGCCGTGGGAATCTATACATGATTCTTTTATCTGTTCTTTTATATGAGTGATACTTTTTTGGAGAAAATATGAAGGTATACTCAAACTTTTCGAAAGTCTTAAGGGGGCGTTTGGTACGCGGACTAAATTATCCCGGGATTGTAATCCCAAGATTAATTTATACCATATAGGAGGTGGGATAAATTAACTCCAAGTTTGATGGGATAATGTGGGATAATATGAGATATCCTAGATTAAGTCTGGGATTAAATTTATACCGTGTTTATACCTCCAACCAAAGACAGAATAAATTAAATCCCGTGTCTTATCCCACCTTATCCTTCATACCAAACAACCCCTAAGGAGAAAGCAAAATTTGAAATTGCAATTTTTATAATATTCCAGCATCGAGTATTTTTTTTCTTTTTTTAATCCAAAATAACAAATACTTTTGGTAGAGGTGTCTTGTCCAAATCAGAATTTAAAAAAGCATTCTAGCATTGAGTATTGTTTATCTTGTGCGGAATCTTGTTTCACCAAAAGGTTCTTCAAGTGAATATAGGGTTGAAGCAACTTTTTAGGACGACTTAAGCTCGGCTTCAAGTAATAGAAATGGAGAAAACCAAGAGCAGAAAAAACATCCCAACACCCATGGTTAGGGGCTGAGAACGATCATCTACCACACCAAAACCCGAGGGCCGTGGGAATCTATTCATGATTCTTTTATCTGTGCTTTTATATGAGTGATAACTTAAGGAGAAAAATATGAAGGTTTACTTAAACTTTTCGAAAGTCTTAAAAGGGCGTTTGGTACGCTGACTAAATTATTCGGGATTGTAATCCCAAGATTAATTTATACCATATAGGAGGTGGGATAAATTAACTCCAAGTTTGATGGGATAATGTGGGATAATATGAGATATCCTAGATTAAATTTGGGATTAAATTTATACCGTGTTTATACCTCCAACCAAAAACAGAATAAATTTAATCCCACGTCTTATCCCACCTTATCCTTCGTACCAAACAACCCCTAAAGAGAAAGCAAAATTTGAAATTGCAATTTTTATAATATTCTAGCATCGAGTATTTTTTTTCTTTTTTTAATCCAAAATAACAAATACTTTTGGTAGAGGTGTCTTGTCCAAATCAGAATTTAGAAAAGCATTCTAGCATTGAGTATTGTTTATCTTGTGCGGAATCTCGTTTCACCAAAAGGTTCTTCAAGTGAATATAGGGTTAAAGCAACTTTTTGGGACGACTTAAGCTCAACTTCAAGTAACAGAAATGGAGAAAACCAAGAGCATAAAAAACATCCCAACACCCATGGTTAGGGGCTAAGAACGATCATCTACCACACCAAAACCCGAGGGCCGTGGGAATCTATTCATGATTCTTTTATCTGTGCTTTTATATGAGTGATACCTTAAGGAGCAAAATATGAAGGTATACTCAAACTATTCGAAAGTCTTAAAAAGGCGTTTGGTACGCGGACTAAATTATTCCGGGATTATAATCCCAAGATTAATTTATTCTATATAAGAGGTGGGATAAATTAACTCCAAGTTTGATAGGATAATGTGGGATAATATGGGATATCCTGGATTAAGTCTGGAATTAAATTTATACCGTATTTATACCTCCAACCAAAGACAGAATAAATTTAATTCCAAGTCTTATCCCACCTTATCCTTTGTATCAAACAACCCCTAAGGAGAAAGCAAAATTTGAAATTGCAATTTTTATAATATTCTAGCATCGAGTATTTTTTTTCTTTTTTTAATCCAAAATAACAAATACTTTTGGTAGAGGTGTCTTGTCCAAATCAGAATTTAGAAAAGCATTCTAGCATTGAGTATTGTTTATCTTGTGCGGAATCTCGTTTCACCAAAAGGTTCTTCAAGTGAATATAGGGTTGAAGCAACTTTTTGGGACGACTTAAGCTCAACTTCAAGTAACAGAAATGGAGAAAACCAAGAGCATAAAAAACATCCCAACACCCATGGTTAGGGGCTAAGAACGATCATCTACCACACCAAAACCCGAGGGCCGTGGGAATCTATTCATGATTCTTTTATCTGTGCTTTTATATGAGTGATACCTTAAGGAGCAAAATATGAAGGTATACTCAAACTATTCGAAAGTCTTAAAAAGGCGTTTGGTACGCGGACTAAATTATTCCGGGATTATAATCCCAAGATTAATTTATTCTATATAAGAGGTGGGATAAATTAACTCCAAGTTTGATAGGATAATGTGGGATAATATGGGATATCCTGGATTAAGTCTGGAATTAAATTTATACCGTATTTATACCTCCAACCAAAGACAGAATAAATTTAATTCCAAGTCTTATCCCACCTTATCCTTTGTATCAAACAACCCCTAAGGAGAAAGCAAACTTTGAAATTGCAATTTTTATAATATTCTAGCATCGAGTATTTTTTTTCTTTTTTTAATCCAAAATAACAAATACTTTTGGTAGAGGTGTCTTGTCCAAATCAGAAATTAGAAATGCATTCTAGCATTGAGTATTGTTTATCTTGTGCGGAAATCTTGTTTCACCAAAAGGTTCTTCAAGTGAATATAGGGTTGAAGCAACTATTTGGGACGACTTAAGCTCAGCTTCAAGTAACATAAATGGAGAAAACCAAGAGCAGAGAAAACATCCCAACACCCATGGTTAGGGGCTGAGAACGATCATCTACGACACCATAAACTGAGGGTCGTGGGAATCTATTTATGAGTCTTTTATTTGTGCTTTTATATGAGTGATACCTTAAGGAGAAAAATTAAAGGTATATTCAAACTTTTCGAAAGTCTTAAGGGATCGTTTAGTATGCGGACTAAATTATCCTGGGATTGTAATCCCAGGATTAATTTATATCATATAGGAGGTGAGATAAAATAATTCCAATTTTGATGTGATAATGTGGGATAAGATGGGATATCCTAGATTAAGTCTAGGATTAAATTTATACCGTGTTTGGTTGGAGGTATAAATTTATCCCACGATACATTTATACCTCCAACCAAACATGGTATAAATGTAATCTCACGTCTTATCCCACCTTATCCTTCGTACTAAACGACCCCTAAGGAGAAAGCGAGATTTGAAATTGCAAGTTTTATAATATTCTAGCATTGAGTATTTGTTTTCTTTTTTTAATCCAAAATAACAAATACCTTTGGTAGAGGTGTCTTGTCCAAATCAGAATTTAGAAATTACATTCTAGCATTGAGTATTTTTTAGTTTATGTGGAGTTTTGTTTCCCCAAATGGTTCTTCAAGTGAATGGAGGGTTAAAGCAGTTTTGTGGGATGGCTTAAGCTCAGCTTCAAGTAACAGAAATGGAGAAAACTAAGAGCAGAAAACACCATCCCCAACACCCGTGGTTAGGGCCTGAGAACGATCATTTACGGCACCATAACCCCAGGGCCGTGTGAACGATCATCTCCTTAGAACTCAAGAATACAGTGGTACGAGCCTATAGAATAGATCTTGTTCAAGTAAGGTCGTGAGTGCTGTAAATTGCCGATGTGGGATGAAAAGAGTGTCTTTTTAACAGGATTTCATTTTCTATTATTTCGAAATAAAAGCAGACCGCTTGGTGTTAACAATTTCTATAGGGTTATGGAATATTAGAAGATTTGAGAAATTCAACAAGACGAGAAAGAGACGAAAGTAGGTTTTGAGAAGATTGAGAAATCTTGCCGGTTCTTGTTGTACCTCCTCTCTCTCCAAATCAACCAGGACTATAACACATTTGTAATTTTTTCAACACATGGAAAAAGAAGAAAAATTATACACCTAGACTCTGCTAATAAGGAAATTATATTTGCAGTAACAGTTTAAAGCAAAAAGAAATCTCTTCAAGTTTAAGGTACATCTTTCCCATTTCTCTAATGTCTTCTATAGCTTTACTAACATTTTCTGATTTATTGAGATAGAGAAATTTACTGTGACATTCAAAAGCTAAAACATTTAAATGGAACGATTTACATATACATATATATATAATGTAAATTCGGTATGTTATCGGAATGTTGTAATTTTTAATATAAAAATCTGGTTTAAAGCTTGCTAGATTAGAGGTACATACAACTTTTAACACTTGGCGTTCTTTTGAGGAATTACATGTGCTACTTTATTTGAGTTTGTTAAAGGTGAAAAATGCATGTAGTTATTGTTGTTGTTATTTTTGAAATTCCACCATATACACAAACTGCATTAATTTGTCCTTTGTTTTCTACCTTTCACTCATACGCTTATTTGTTTGGAATACACATGTTTTGGAAAAGAAAGATTGCTGCAATCAAAAGGTAGGACACAACACTTCTGCCGAGGGACCTATGAATGATCATGCACTTCCCAACAAGATGAAGATTTTGAATAACCCTATATTACAACGGACCAATTTAAAATCAATCATATCATTATTATGTCAATATGAGCTGTATACATCAGAGCTAGCATCAGGCTGATTGTGAGAGCCTCAAACCTTAAATAGATTGGCTCAGGTCTCTTGCCTTTACAACGGTCAAATTTTGTAGGCTTGTAAATTCTGAGAGAGCTTATACATCTTCTAATTCTATCTAGAACATATATAGGAGTGAAGCTTATATTATTAGAAGGACATGTCCTTGATCAAGGAATGGTTTTCATTAGAAAAAGCAAAGGTAGATCTGCTAATGTTTAATCATGAAGGCTTATAACTTATAGCCCATTTGTGCTTTTCTCAAAAGTATTTTTGCTAAAAAGTAATTTGTGGTTGATTAATTAATTTAAAAAATACTTCTGAACAGTAATTAGTGTTTGACCGAGCATTTAAAAATTGTTTCTAAGTATATTTTTTCTCAAAAGTGCTTTTGGAGAAACTACTTTTTTTTACTTCTCTAAAACTGCTTCTACTTCTCCTCAAAAACACTTTTTTTCTTCCAAAAGCTTGGTCAAACACTTCAACTTTGAAAAAAAAATATTTTTTTTGAGGAAAAAAAAAGTATTTCTAAGATTAAAGAAACTTGGCCAAACAGGCAATTAGACTAGTGGCCTCCATCGCATTTTAGAGGGGTGTCCGATTAAGAAGCCCCAAACAGTAGAGCGTCATAATTTATGATAGCAAAGGCTTGCATCTGTGCGGCACCTACCCAATTCTAACTCCAAGATTTATCGGCCCAATGTGTAACATTATTGTTAAAAGCAATTGCAGAAAATATGATACTTTTTGGGGTGATCTGTAACTTTTGAATTCCACTAAAATTCATCACCTATAAATGATTTTTGGGACACTTTAGAATATAGATGACAAAATACTAAGAAACTATAATTTAGTGGAAAAATGTCTAGTTTGCTAAAAGCTTAACCAAAATTACTCATGTAAAAGTTCTACTAGAAGAGAACTATTCTAAGCTTCTGTTTGGATAACTTGTTCTTTTTTTTTGTACTTCTTTTCAAAATATTTTAAAAATATTGTTTAGTTGTAAAATATTACTAGTTCTGGGAAATTTTTGAAGATAATTTTTTCAATCTTCAAAAAGTGGTTTAGACTAGTTTTTTAATTTTTTGTAGTTTTCTACTCGTAAAACTTCAATTTCTTTTCAAGTGAAATGCATGTTCAAACATAATTTCAACTTCCAAAAACTATTTCTCATCTCATCTTTCAAAACTTTTTTTTCAAGTTTCAACCAAATCTGTATTCCAATGCTAGTTAAAACTTTGATGTAGTAAAATCTAAGCAAAGTCCAAACCCATTATTTTATATTAACCTCAATTAGAATTTGAGAAAATAAATGTGGATTTATATATATCATAACGATATGTTCAAGTTCATTGAAAGTGTTAAGGGAAAAATATGGTAAAACACTTTGAAAATGAAAAGAGAACATCAAAGTATCACGTGAAATGAATGGGATTCCAGGTTTGAGCCCCGAGAATAGAAGAATTCCAAATATTACAATAATAACAACAACAACAACAACCCAGTAATATCCTATAGGTAAGGGGTCTGGAGAAGGTAGTGTGTACGTAAACCTTATCCGTGCCCCGATGGAGTAGAGAGGCTCGACTCAATAAAACGAAAAAGACAAAAAGGACAATATATGAGTTCCATCAATAGAAAAAAGACCATAGAAATAATAACATAATTATAAGAACCATAAAATAGTTGAAACGTAATAACAATAACCAGTAAATAAGGCTTGGTGCTATGAAAAACAGGAGAATAATGTGAACACAATATTAACCACTAGCGATCTAAGACAAAGCCTATCAGACTAGCCTCACACCCGGAACGAAGTCGAAAAATGCCCGACTACCTCCTAACATACAACTCTAATGCTCGATCTCCACACCATCC
>AWOL01S0012299.1:0-21756 GCA_000715115.1 Nicotiana otophora | reverse complement strand
AAATCTATATTCAAATGCTAGTTAAAACTTTGATGTAGTAAAATCTAAGCAAAGTCCAAACCCATTATTTTATATTAACCTCAATTAGAATTTGAGAAAATAAATGTGGATTTGTATATATCATAAAGATATGTTCAAGTTCATTGAAAGTTTTAAGGGAAAAATCTGGTAAAACACTTTGAAAATGAAAAGAGAACATCAAAGTATCACGTGAAATGAATGGGATTCCAGGTTTGAGCCCCGAGAATAGAAGAATTCCAAATATTACAATAATAACAACAACAACAACAACCCAGTAATATCCTATAGGTAAGGGGTCTGGAGAAGGTAGTGTGTACGTAAACCTTATCCGTGCCCCGATGGAGTAGAGAGGCTCGACTCAATAAAACGAAAAAGACAAAAAGGACAATATATGAGTTCCATCAATAGAAAAAAGACCATAGAAATAATAACATAATTATAAGAACCATAAAATAGTTGAAACGTAATAACAATAACCAGTAAATAAGGCTTGGTGCTATGAAAAACAGGAGAATAATGTGAACACAATATTAACCACTAGCGATCTAAGACAAAGCCTATCAGACTAGCCTCACACCCGGAACGAAGTCGAAAAATGCCCGACTACCTCCTAACATACAACTCTAATGCTCGATCTCCACACCATCCTATCAAGGACCATGTTCTCGAACATCTGAAGCCACACCATGTCCTGCCTGATCACCTCTCCCCAATACTTGTGAGGTCGCACTCTATCTCTTCTCGTACCCTCCAAAGCCAACCACCCACATCTTCTTACCGGGGTATCAGGGCTTCTCCTCCGCACATGTCCAAATCATCTGAGCCTCGCTTCCCGCATCTTGTCATTTATAGGAGTCACGCTCACCTTCCAAATATTATATGGTTAAAAATATTGAAAAGATTTAAAATTCCAAATTTTTTATGCTCGTATTGAGTAATTTTCACATTTTTAAAGAAAAAAATACTTTTTATGAGAATCGGTTTGTGTTTGGCTAATTAATTTTAAAAGCACTTTTGAATAGTAATTAATATTTATCCAAGCTTTTGAAAACTGCTTATAAGTGTATTTTTCTCAAAAGTGCTTTTCAGAAAAGTGCTTGGGGGAGAAGCTACATTTTTCTGCTTCTCAAAAATAGCTTCTTATCATGCCCAACTATGCCTTATAAAAAGGACTAAGCGGTCGCTGCAAAAATAATACGGTTCATAAGTCCAGAGTCGAATCCCACAGGGAACTAACCTATTTTCTACAACCTTTAGTATCGCTAATGATAAGCTCAGACAATTTTCAGAGTTCGAGATTTTATTTGATAATTAACAGAAATTATTTAACAAGGGAAAAAATGACAATAAAACTATCAATAAAAAAGAATAAAGTTGAATTCAAGGGTAAAAGAATCTAGGGTTATTGATTTTCCCAATTGTCGGATTAATTCCTGACATGTTAGCTATAATCTCGCCGTAAAACTCTATAAAGATGATGAGTTCTTGCTTACCGTACTTATCTCTCGATCAATTACGATAATTTACTAGAAGCATTCTCTCGAACTACTCTAGTTGACAATTTGTACAACTCATAAATATCACACCAAAGCTTCATTATCTCTAATCCTCCTTTTAAATTCAAGTAATTAATCTCTTAACTTACTCGAAAGTGGCTTTGTTTAACAATAATCTAATCAAGTGTTCTTTCTCAAGCAACACTAGATAACTAGACACGATTAATCAAGGGCCCTTTCTATTAATCACAAGGAACACATAGTTGAACAATTATAAAGTAAAAACAACACAATTATATCAAAACGTAATCAAGACTTCATCCAACAATTAGTTCCATCAACCCTAGATGACGGGTTTAGATACTCATACTACTATGCAAGATTACAATATAAAATGTCATAACCAGCAATGGAAGATGAAAAACTCGTAGGAGAATTCTCCGTCTTGCTTCTTTTGTGTTCTTGCCTCCAAAGTTCTTCTAAACAAAGAGCTACCCTCTTTTTGGGCGAGCTGGGCTTGATATAGGTCAAGGTTATTCGTCTCTCAAATTACAAAACTGACCTTGGATGATTTTTCTTGGAAGCACGTGCGCGGTCGCGCATCAACCACGCATCGACCGCGCACTTTGGCCAGTTTTTGCCTAACATGTGCGGCCCAGTGCGCGGCCACACATCGACCGCGCAACTAGAGGATTTTCTGCAGCATTTTTTTCTTTCTTCTTGTTAAGCGCGCTAACTTCCAGTTGGCCTTCAATGCTCTATATTAGTTCTGAAACACTCTTTAACGTCCCCATAGCCGGGAATTGCTCCTGCAAAGCATAAAGTTCTTAATTAGAGCAATTTATTATCATTTAACATTCAGATATCAATAAAGTGCAGCTAAGTTAGAGTGCAAATAGCAGCTAAACTACATAATATAGCCTATTATCAATACCCCACACTTAAACTATTGCTTGTCCCCGAGCAATCAAACCACACCCTACAGAGGCCTAACCTCACTAAGCGACTTCCCTAACTCATCACACCAAGAATATTTAACATAGATTGAGCACAGTAGTGCAGCATCTTCACCTCAAGAGTTGACTCCCACGCACCACGCAATATTCCTAACTTACTCACTTACTCTAACGCAGAGGTCAAAAATTACATTTCCTTCATGAATCAAGTGCATGCTCGTAACAAAAGAGACTCATTCCACAATCAATAAAATTCACGCACAATGAGGGACTTCAAAATAGACATAATTCACTCACCCTCAGAAACGATATTCTTGTCTCACAAAAGCTGCTCCATAGGCTTGCCCGTAGTGTACTACTCTACTAATCGAGCACATTCAGTCTAGGATCAAGTAGGACTTTATTTGTTTGTAATATAGGTTGCGGGTAGGGTAGGATATATTTGGATATAAGAGCGACTACCTCCCTAAGCACTTTAACACATATACTGTAACAGTCAAGTCCATACTTATGTCAAACTAACACTCCACTTTTACATCAACGTATATTACCCAATACTTCTTTAAGAACAATTATATCAAAAAGCCACCAAAGGAATATTATTCACCACAATACAACTATTTTTTTTAACACAGTGCACCTTTCTCCTTATTTCATTAGTTCCACTCAAAAGCCCCATCAACCACCCCACACTTTAACATTTACAAGTTCATAGCAATTCAAGTGCTCATGAGAGGTGAACAAGTTTAAATAGATGGTTAATTCAAACAAAGGGGGAAGGCTTGTAATGTGGTTTCCAAAGAAACAGAATTACAGGATCAAAGGGGTTAACTACGATACATAACAATTAGGTGGGTGGAATATATATATATGGCTCAACAAAGAAACGCCTATATCACTTCCAAGACTGAACAAGACTACTATTTCGCTTTGTAAATACACGAGGCAAGTTCTAAGCATCAAATGCAGTGCACAGAATACAACAAGCCTCACACACATATAGCACAAGAGTCACTCCAGATTGGATCATCAAAACACTCTAGTCATGATACTTAAGCCAAGTTAAGAACATATAATTTAAGGCACTCTTACAAGAATCAACAATTGAGCCTAAGTGTCACACTAAAGTACCCGCTATATTCAAGGCATACCGAAGTTAAGAAATCCTATTTCCAATTCATCCCATAGCCCAAGGGTTCCTAACTTAAAAAAAATTTAAAAAAAACTAACTACACCTGGTTCAAACGAAACTTTTGGAAAAGAACTGTGACCCAAAGATAAACCAAGAGGGAATTGATACACTCCTAACAATAGAAAATCTTTTTCTTTGACTTGAATCCCTAAAGAAACCCGTCGAATGACATCCATCATCGGGACAAATCAAAACTTTTGAAGATTTCTTTTTATATTCAGTTAAATAACGAAACTACACTACTCTACATAACTCTATACATACAACATACATACAAAATATTCCCCACCCCACACTTAAAATGGTGGCATGTCCCCATACCACACATAAAAAATAAAAACAAATTGCGAGGTAAAGAAAACTTCCCCGGTACATCAATCCTGATTGGAAACAATGTCAGGGTCGAGATGGAAATCCCTCCCCAGCACACGCAACCAAGCCATGATCTTCTTCTCAGATTTTACATTTTGGGTGGCCAGTGCATCAACTCGAGTCCCCAAATCCGTGACAAAAATGCGTAACCCTGCCATAACATGTTCTAGGGCTGTCATCCGCGTATCCTATCTAACCACAGATATTCCGTCAGCCTCAGCAACTTGGTCGTGTGGGGGTGCCTCAGCCACAGCCTCAGCCTTCCCTTCATCTCCCTCCTCTAGCGCATCAGACTCATCACTATTAGCTCTGCTAGGTGTCACAGGAACCTTCCCAATGGTCATTTTATCTGCCCAGAACTTTGGTTCTTTTTTCACTTTTCCATCCATGTTCTTGTTCTCTGTCACCTGTGTTGCCCGGCATAATCTAGTGACAAATAAAGGGAAGAAGGATCCATGCCTCTACACTGGACAACGAATGAACATCTCGTCGTGAATAACCTTAGACACATTAAAATCGTGGCCATTCATGAAGCACCAGATCAATGCAGCTCTGGGACCGTTCACCTCAGTGGTGTTGGAGGAAGGCAGCAGGCTACTATTGATGATATAAAGCCAACACTTCCCTTCAAAGGTGAGTGAGGCCGAGTGCAACTTCCGCCCCAGCGTAACCCACACCATGTCTTTATTTGGCACACAGATTGTTCTGAAAAACAAGTTCCATGAGGTTGCTTCTCGGCTATACATATCATAATAGTCCTCTTCCCCACCAAATACTGGCAGCCGATACGCCCTCTTAATGGCGTCTATCAATGCATCAACACTCTTTTTGTCGCACAATGCAAATATGGTCCTCATGTTCAGAGCAGTTCGTGTAGAACTCTCGTACAATTATCAAGTTGACCTCCCCAGGTTCTTCAAAGAAAATATCTAGCCTGCGTCAAACCAACTCCTGATACATATTGGGGCAATCAATCTGGAGGGACCCCCTATCAACACCCCGTTCCGGTATAGGCTTCTTAGGAGCCTTCTGACTAAAACGTTCCTGGGCTGAGCTTGATATAAATATTATGCTATCAAACTGAGGCGCATTGGTTGAGGACCGCGCCCGGGACGAGCCCGCATGACCATCTAGAAGAGGCGTTTATGGTTCATCTTTTCTTTGAGGGTGTCATAATACCTACAAAACAAATACCACTATCAGTACAAGGAGGGATGTGTGAACCAGTAGCAGTTACTCAGACTTTACCCGCACAATTGGTCATAAATTATATTCACGAAATCACTATGGCATTTAAACAAACACTTGATGTGCAAATTCACTCCAAATTCCCCAAACACCCAATTATACCTCAATTCCACCATAATCTTAACAATGTCTAATCCAACCCAACAAGATGAAATTCTACTATCCTCACATACCAACAAGTATACTTAGTAATACAAAGCAAAGAAAAGAATAGCAGTGACTTCTACTACTATACAATTAAAAGAGAAAAAGAAAAGAAAGAAAAAGAAAAAATCGAAAAAACTAAAAACAAATAAAAACTAAAGGAAAAGGAAAATAGAAGCCATGGCACTTACCTGAATAAGCTTGTGAGGAATAGAGATTGGGGGGTGATTGAGTAGGGAGGAGGAGGAAAGGGAGGTAGGTTTTTGCTTTTGAAATTGGGGAGAAGGGAGGGTTTTGGGCGTGTGTTTGTTATGAGAGAGATGAGGGTTTGTTTTGTTGTTATTCAGATTTTAGGGGAGGGGGTCGGTTATTAGTAAGGGATAAGAAAAAATTAAGATTAACTAATGAAACAACCTAAAAAAGGCGCCCAGAAGCGCGATCCATGCGCGGTCAGTGTGCGCCGCGCACGTGGGCAGTAAAGGTCGAAAAATGTACGGTCCATGTGCGGTCAGTGCGCGGCCGCACATGTGCAACAGAAGGGGTCCGAAAGTGTGCGGCCTGTGCGCGGCCGTGCACATTTTTCCTTCGAACTTCCTCCTTTTTTGCCACTTTTTACCTATCTCCAGATGGATTTCTTCACCCCCCGAGTCCTTCCGTTGTGTACAATATCATCCATGCACACTAATAGACCTGTCAATACTTTCACCGTTAAAAATCAAATACGAAAAATGTAAGAATAAAGAAAAAAACTCCCAAGAAGCACCTGATTTAACGTCGCTGCACAACGAATTACAACAAAACCATGGGTTGCCTCCCAGAAAATGCCTGATTTAACGTCCCGGCACGACGCATGCTTTCGTGATTGCACTTTGCTCAAATATTGGGGCTCTTCCAAAGACATCACAAATTTCTCCCTTTTTTCTTCTACCATTCCAAGGTAGTGTTTCAGCCTTTGCCCATTCACTTTAAACCTATTCATCCCATCTTTGGACTCAATTTCTACTGCTCCAGTTGAGAACACTTGCATAACTCTAAATGGTCATGACCATCTAGATTTCAGCTTACCCGAAAACAATCTTAATCTCGAGTTGTATAACAACACTAGATTTACGGGTTTGAAGTTCCGATCTAGAATGTGCTTATCATGAATCATCTTCATCCTTTCTTTGTACAATCTTGCATTATCGAATGCATGGAATCATAATTCTTCGAGTTCATGTAGCTTTGTGACTCTACTTGTGTCTGCAGTTTCCATATCCAAGTTCAACTGCTGCAGTTCCCATAAGGTTGTATGCTCAAGCTCCACTGGAAGTTGGCATACTTTTCCAAACACCAACTTGTATGGAGACATACCAATTGGAGTTTTAAATGTTGTACGGTACGCCCTTAATGCATTATCCAACTTCTTTGCCCAATCAGTCCTTGTCGCATTCACTGTTTTGGTCAGGACACTTTTGATTTCCCTGTTGGACACTTCCACTTTCCCTCTCATTTGTGGGTGGTAAGGTGTGGCAACCTTATGGCGAACCCCATACTTTTCTAACAGCCTTGCGAACGCTCTATTGCAAAAATGGGTTCCACCATAACTGATTATAGCTCTCGGAGTGCCAAAACGTGTGAAAATGTTTTTCTTTAGAAAGCATGTCACTCATTTGGCATCATTTGTTGGAAGGGACACAGCTTCAACCCATTTGGAGACATAGTCAACTGCTACCAATATGTATTTGTTACCATACGATCTGACAAATGGTCCCATAAAATAAATCCCCCATATGTCAAATACTTCCATCTCTTGAATTGTAGTCATCGACATCTCGTGACGGCGAGATATGTTGCATGTCCTTTGGCACTCATCACAACATTTCACCCAAGCATGGGCATCCTTGAATAAAGTCGGCCAATATAAACCCGACTCCAACACCTTTTCCTTTGTCTGAATTCCTCCAAAGTGCCCACCATATAGTGAAGCATGGCAAGCCTGCAAAACAGAAGATTGATCTTTCTCGGGAATACATCTTCGGATCATGTTATCTACACATATTTTAAAAATTAAAGGTTCATCCCAGTAATAAGACTGACAATCGCGAAAGAACTTTTTCTTTTGAATCGAAGAGAGTTCATAAGGTACAATATCGCTTGCCAAATAATTAGCAATATCAGCATACCATGGCGTCTCCTTCATTACCACTACTAGTAATTGTTCATCCGGGAATGTCTTAGTTATATCTTCAACTTCTACTTTCTTTTCAGCTCCCTTCAACCTTGAAAGGTGGTCTTCCACTTGGTTATTTGTCCCTTTCCTATCGCGGATCTCCAAATTGAATTCTTGTAGCAACAAAACCTAACGAATCAAGTGCGGCTTTGACTCCTTCTTTTCTATCAAGTACCTAAGTGTTGCATGGTCAGTATAAACAATCACTTTTGAACCAATCAAATAAGACCTGAATTTGTCGAATGCAAACACCACAACCAACATCTCTTTCTCAGTCATGGTATAATTAAGTTGTGCACCGCTTAGCGTTCTGCTTGCATAGTAAATTGGGTGCACCCGTTTGTCCTTTCACTGCCCCAGGGCTACTCCTATAGCATAATCACTCGCATCATATATGAGCTCGAACGGCTGCTCCCAGTTGGGTGCAACGATGATTGATGTAGTCACCAGTCTCTTCTTCAGCTCCTCAAATGCCAACCTGAAATCATCAGAGAATACAAAGGGATGATCCTTTGCAAGGAGTTTACATAAGGGGTTAGAAATTTTAGACAAATCTTTTATAAATCGCTTGTAGAATCCGGCGTGCCCAAGTAAACTTCTCACTGCTTTGACCAAAGTGGGTGGTGGCAACTTCTCAATCACGTCAACCTTAGCATGGTCAACCTCAATGCCTTTACTGGACACTCGATGCCCCAACACTATACCTTCTTGTACCATAAAATGGCATTTCTCCCAGTTCAGCAATAAATTTGTCTCCACGCACCTTTTTAACACTCTTCTTAAATTGTGAAGACAGTCTTTGAATGAATCCCCCACCACTGAGAAATCATCCATAAAGACTTCCATAATATCCTCCACCATATCAGTGAAAATGGCTAACATACACCTCTGGAATGTAGTCGGTGCATTGCACAAGCCAAATGACATTCTCCGAAAGGCAAAGATGCCATACGTATAAGTAAAGGATGCTTTCTCTCTATATTCAAGGGCTATTGAGATTCTGATTGTACACCGAGTATCCATCCAAAAAGCAGAAGTGTGACTGCCCAGCCAACCTATCCAACATTTGGTCAATGAATGGCAAGGGAAAATGATCTTTCCGGGTGGCTGAGTCAGTTTTCTATAATCCATGCAAATTCGCCAACCCATGATTGTACGATTCGAGATCAACTCATTATTCTCATTTTGCATGACCGTCATTCCACCCTTCTTTGGCACACACTGAACTGGGCTAACCCAGTTATTGTCAAGGATGGGGAAGATGATACCCGCATCTAACCACTGATAAATTCTTTCTTCACCACTTCTTTCATGTTCGAGTTCAGCCTTCTTTGATGTTTTCTAGAAGGTTTGTGCCCTTCTTCCAAGAGAATCTTGTGCATGCAAAAGGCTGGGTTGATACCCTTTATATCTGCCATGGTCCAACCAATAGCAGTCTTACATTCCTCTAACACTTGTAGGAATTGTTTTACCTGCACAGCTAACAAATCGGATGAGATAATAACAATTAAGGTAGAGTTAGGCCCTAAGAAAGCGTACCTGAGGTGACCAGGAAGCGGTTTCAGGTCCAATTGTGGTGGCTCCTCTATTGATGGCTTCGCATGTGGTGTTGCCCTTTCTTCTAAATGTAGTGGCTCGAACTGGGGTTCCATTTTCCAAAACCCTTGACCTTCGAGAGCCATGACCCACTCTTCCAACTCTTCACCATCCACATCTTCCAAATTCATCAAGCATCTTCTAATGGATCTCTGACATTAAGGGTCTCATCCTCCTCTTGTAGTATTACATCCACCGCCTCCACTAATGAACAATTTGCAAATTCGCTGGGCCTCCTTATAGATTGTTGAACATTGAATATTATTTCCTCATTATTCAACCACATTTTTAACTATCCAGTCTCACGGTCGATCAATGCTCTCCTAGTGGCTAAGAACGGCCTCCCCAAAATTATTGGTATTTCATCGTCAACTTGACAGTCAAGAAGTCGGCAGGAAATACAAACTTCCCCACTTGGACGAGCACATCATCCAGAATTCCTGCCGTTATTTTGACTGTGCGATTAGCCAGTTGCAACAACATTGAGGTCGGTCTAGCTCTGCCAATGCCTAATTTTGTGTAGATTGCCAAAGGCATCAAGTTGATATTGGATCCTAAGTCACACAATGCTTTAGCAAAAGCATAACTTCCAATTGTGCTTGGGATAGTGAAACTACCGGGATCAGATAATTTTTGAGCCATAGGTCTTGTCACTATCGCGCTGCAAGTTTGAGTTAGAGTTACAGTAGACAGGTCTTGGAAGTCAAATTTTCGAGACATCAGATCCTTCATCATTTTTGCATAGCCTCGCATTTCCCTCAAAGCATTTATCAGCGGAATATTCAATTGAATTTGTCTAAGAATTTCCATGAATTTCCTGTATTGATCATCTCTCTTTTGCTTTGCCAACCTTTGAGGGAATGGTGCATGAGTTAGCTTCTGCCCACTGCTTGGTGTCTTTTCTTTATTAGGAGCCTTTTCAACCACCTGTTCTGGGAGTTATTCAAATTCCTTCTCCATGCCTTTGTCCACTTGTGCCTATTCAATTATAACCTCTGTGAGCTCCGTTGACTCGTCGGTCTCTAATGTCACTGGAGTAATTGGCACTGCATCTCTCCTAGATTGAGAAACTTCTTGATCTTTATCTAAATCCCTTCCATTCCTGAGACTCACTGCATTAGCTGATTTGGGTTCTGCTCCTTTGGATTGATGTTTGTGTCTGCAGGCAACGTTCCTTGTTGGCGATTGTTCAAGGCCATAGATAACTGGCCTAATTGAGTTTCGATGCCTTTAATATCTAAATCATGTGATGCTAACTTTTCTTGCATCTTTCCATTTGTCCCAATGAGTTGTTGCAGCATGCCCTTGATTTCTATCATATTACTGTCCTGCTGTTGATGAGGCGGTTGGTAAGCCAAATGTTGTTGGTATTGCTGATTGTAGCAATGCTGCCTTTGATAAGGAACGACTTGGCCTTGTGGTCGTGCTCCCCCTGGAATGGTATTGTATTGTTGTTGGGTTGGTCTGTACTATTGATTCTGAGGTCCCCATTGCTGTCCACATTGCCTCTGACCCCCAAAATTATTGACGTAATTCATGTCTTCTCTAAAGACCTGGTTATCATTCTCTCCACTCCACGAGCAAACATATGACTGATTTATGCAGCGAGTGCATAGGCCTCCATTTGTCGTATCAACAATGTGCACCTGTTTCGTACCCATTTCATCAATTTTCTTTGTCAACAAGCTCATCTGGGTCATGAGAGTGGCTATGTTTTTTGCATTTGTATTGTTTGAGTCAAGAGCAATAGAATGCACTATTGGAGTGAGTGTTGTATCTCTCATCATCCATCCTGAATTTTGAGCCATCTTGTCAAGAAGAATCTTGCACTCTGTGAATGTTTTGCTCAAGAATGCACCCCAGCTAAAGCATCTACATTGGCATTCAGACCGTCAACCAAACTCATATAAAATCTCTATCCTAGCATCTGATCTGGAATGCCATGGTGTGGACACTTCACTAGTATACCCTTAAACATCTCCCAGGTTTTCTACAACGTTTCAGTCGGTTTCTGCCTAAATTGCAATATCTCATCAATTTGTCTCGCAGTTTTGTTGGGTGGATAGAACTTGTTTAAGAACTGTGTGACTAGTTCCTCCCAAGTAGCAATGGAATTTATTGGGAGTGAATTCAGCCAAGTTTGAGCCTCCCCAGTCACTGAGAATGGAAACAGTAATAATTTGATTGCTTCAGGAGTCACATTCGACTGTCTTTGAATGACAGAAATTGATAGAAAGTTCTTCAGATGTTGTTGTGGGTCTTCGATGTACGAACCAGAGAACAACCCTTAATTCTGTAGCAAGTGCAGCATGTTGTTAGTAATCTGAAATGTCTCCTCTTGTATCGGAGGGACTGTAATTGCGGTGGCCAGGTTATCAGCAGTTGGTTGCGCCCAATCATATAGAGCAGCTTTCGGCACAAGAGGTGCTACCACTCTGATGTTTGGGTCAACTCAATCATTCTTATTGTTCTTGTTGACGTTCTCGACGTCGTCCATTTCAATTTCGAATTGTTCGTCTTGTTTTAGCTGTTTGCCCTTCTTATTAGCCTAATTCAATGCCCTGAATGCTTTCTCGGGATCTGAGAGTCCTTCAAAAGTTTCACCAGTTCTCAAGGAGATTCTAGGCATGCACCTGAGTCATAGAAGAGTTCAAACGTGAGAATTTCAATGGAAATATTTTTTAATACCACAGAAAATTGATCTAAACTAAATATCCTAGCAATTATTCCAAGTTGAAATAAATAACACCGTTAGTTCCCCGGCAACGGCGCCAAATTTTGATCACGTCCAACTATGCCTTATAAAGAAGACTAAGTGGTCGCTGCAAAAATAATCTGGTTCAAGAGTCCGGAGTCAAATCCCACAGGGAACTAACCTATTTGCTACAACCTTTAGTATCGCTAATGATAAGCTCAGACAATTTTCAGAGTTCGAGATTTTATTTGATAATTAACAGAAATTATTTAACTAAGAAAAAAATGACAATAAAAACTATCAATAAGAAAGAATGAAGTTGAATTCAAGTGTAAAAAAATATAGGGTTATTGATTTCCCCAATTGTTGGATTAATTCCTGACACGTTAGCTATAATCTCGTCGTAACACTCTATAAATATGATGAGTTCTTGCTTACCGTACTTATCTCTCGATCAATTATGATAATTTACTAGAAGCATTCTCTCAAACTACTCAAGTTGACAATTTGTACAACTCATAAATATCACACCAAAGTTTTGTTATCTCTAATCCTGCTTTTAAATTCAAGTAATTAATCTCTTAACTTACTCAAAAGTAGCATTGTTCAACAACAATCTAATCAAGTGTTCTTTCTCAAGCAACACTAGACAACTAGACACAATTAATCAAGGGCCCTTTCAATTAATCACAAGAAACACATAGTTGAACAATTATAGAGTAAAACCAGCTCAATTATATCAAAACGTAATCAAGACTTCATCCAACAATTATTTCCATCAACCCTAGATGACGAGTTTAGCTACTCATACTACTATGCAAGATTACAATATAAAAAGTCATAACCAACAATGGAATTAAGAAGATGATGATGAAAAACTCGTAGGAGAATTCTCCGTCTTGCTCCTTTTGTGTTCTTGCCTCCAAAGTTCTTCTAAAAACAGAGATACCCTCTTTATGGGCGAGCTAAGCTTCATATAGGTCAAGCTTATTCGCCTCTCAAATTACAAAATTGACCTTGGACGATTTTTCTCGGAAGCACGTGCACGGACGCGCATTAACCGCGCGTCGACCGCGCACTTTGGCCAGTTTCTGCCTGATATGCGCGGCCGCGCATCGACCGCGCACCTAGAGGATTTTCTGCAGCATTTTTTTCTTTCTTCTTGTTAACCGCGCTAACTTCCAATTGGCCTTCAACGCTCCATATTAGTTCTAAAACACTCTTTTCGTCCCCATAGCCCAAAATTCCTCCTGCAAAGTATAAAGTTCTTAATTAGAGCAATTGTTTATCATTTAACATTCAAATATCAATAAAGTGCAGCTAAGTTAGAGTGCAAATAGTAGCTAAACTACATAATTATAGCCTACTATCAGCTTCTTCTCCTCAAAAGCACTTTTTTTACTTCTAAAAGCTTGGCCAAACACCTCAATTTTTAGCTAAAAGCACTTCTCGCAACAAAAAAAGTACTTTTGACCCAAAAACAAGCTTGGTCAAAAGGCTAGTAGATTGCTTAGCTTATTCGGAGTCTTGTTGTTCCGAAAAGATGCCATAGAAGTAGTCATCTATGGTGTAATTTGCAGGAGAGCTCAAGCTCATCTTCAAGTAACAGAAATGGAGAAAATCAAGAGCAAAAAAAAGATGTCAAGAGTCTATTCGACAGCCATTAGACCATCCCAACACCCAAAAAAAGCATAGCCAAATATGCTAGTATATTGCTTAGCTTATTCGGAGTCTTGTTGTCCCGAAAAAATGTCATAGAAGCAGTCGTCTATGGTGTAATTTGCAGGAGAGCTCAAGCTCATCTTCAAGTAACAGAAATGGAGAAAATCAAGAGCAAGAAAAAGATGTAAAGAGTCTGTGAGACAGCCATTAGACCATCCCAATACCCATTGTTAGGGGCTGAAAACGATCATATACGGTACCATAACCTGAGGGCCGTGTGAGTTGTTAATCACGCTCAGGTCCAATGGACATGACTCATCAACCAGACTTGGTTTCCTGTCTCCTTAGAACTCAAGGATACAGTGGTACAAGCCTATAGAACAGATCTTGTTCAAGTAAGGTCGTGAACATCATCTTCGTCACTCATGTTTATAAATGCCTTCTTTCTGCTGTATATTGCCGATGTGGGACGGTAAGTGTGTCGTTCCTAGTAAAACATGTGGAATTAAGTCTATATTTTGTACAAAAGCTTTATTTTTTAACAAAAATATTCAAAAACTTCATACGAAATTAAAAAAAAACAAATTTAATGCTCGATTGTTCTATGCGTGTACATCTTACCTTTTAGTTTAAAGAACTAGAATTATGTTGATAGATTTATCTTCTCTTTTGAGTATTTATTAGTTGGATAACAAAAAGGAAATCAAGATGGTAAGATCAAAAGTCAAAGTTTAAGAAAATATGATAGGAGTAAAATATTTTGAATATCCCAAAAAAGACTAGAAATATGCAAAAAAACAATTCCATGGCTACTAAATGGTACTTTATATGGTATTAATCTTATAAATTTCACACACAAAGTATATACTTTAATTTTTCTATATTAATTTAAATTATATAGTTAATATTTGTACAGATAATTAGTCGGACACCTATGCTCTCAAAAGTTCTCTCTTTAAACGTAAATTTCTTCTCATTATGCAAATTTTAAGAATTTTATTTCCTATAAAGTAGTAGTAGTAGTAGTAGTAGTAGTAGTATGAAATTTCATAATCAATAATTGAAGCTAAAATCATCTAACTTTAGTATATATTACCTACAGAATATAATGAGTAATTTGACTATGATATAAAGCATAAATTAATCAAATAAATCTTATAATAAATATTTTATATGATTTCCTTAATGAGCATAAAAAATATTAAAAAGATATTTATTTTAGATATGAGGTAATATTAAATGTGAGCCTAATTGTAGTTGCATTAGATAACTTGACACAGATGAAGATTATTATTGCTAATAAGTTAAATAATAATTTTATAACTCCTGCTAATTCGCACAACATGATCATCAAACAAGCTCCTTTTAAATTTTAATTTTCAAGTAATAGTTGGGACCAATAAAATTATAATATTTTAATGACTTTAGGTGTTTTAAGAATAACTTTAGTATCCTTTGGAGATACTCGATCTAACTCTACCATACGACACTAATATTTAGGTAATATTATTATTGGGCCAATGCACAACATGGGCTACCCCTTTCTATATCATAAAGATATGTTCAAGTTTTTTGAAAATCTTAAGGGAAAAATCTCGTAAACACTTTGAAACATCAAAGTATGACATGAAATGAATGGTATTCTAGGTTTGAGCTCTACTAATAGAGAAATTCCAGATATTAAACGGTTAAAAATATTGAAAAGGAGATTGAGAAATTTAAAATTTTAAAATTTAATATTTTCATATTGAGTAATTTTTACCATTTTAAAGAAATAAATACTTTTGGTAAAGCCTCTTCGTCCCAATCAGAATCTATACTATATTAAAAGCACGAAAGCCCTTAGCGAAATATCGTTTGCCTTTTTTACCCTTTAAAAATATATTTTATATTGGACAAAATAGTAATTTGCTTATCTTCCTAATATTTAGGACTTCTAAATCAACTAAAATTTTATTTATTATATCTTTCCTTATACATATATATTGAATAACTCACCACGCTGCGAAAATATTGTAAGGAAAGGATTCAGTGGCAATAATATAAACGAATAGTACAATTAAAGTGAGTGTTCAAGCTAAGTGATTTTTGCCAAACAAATTAAAATACTCTTAGTGGAAAGGAAAATTGATAACGTAGATTTATGGAAATAATCCGCCTATTCTATTTCTTTTTTTCCTAAATATTAGAAAACGTATAGTTATTGTTGTGTCATAATTAAATTAAATAATTTATATAAGGTAAAATTTTAATTAATTTTAAAGTTATTAAAATTCATAAAGATATGTTCAAGTTCATTGAAAGTTTTAAGGGAAAAATCTGGTAAAACACTTTGAAAATGAAAAGAGAACATCAAAGTATCACGTGAAATGAATGGGATTCCAGGTTCGAGCCCCGAGAATAGAAGAATTCCAAATATTACAATAATAACAACAGCCATAATGCTCGATCTCCACATCATCTTATCAAGGACCATGTTCTCGAAAATTTGATGCCACATCATGTCCTGCCTGATCACCTCTCTCCAATACTTCTGAAGTCGCCCTCTACCTCTTCTCGTACCCGGCAAAGCCAACCATCCACGCCTTCTTACCGGGGTATCAGCGCTTCTCCTCCGCACATGTCCAAACCATCTGAGCCTCGCTTTCCGCATCTTGTCATTTATAGGAGCCACGCCCACCTTCCAAATATTAGATGATTAAAAATATTGAAAAGAGATTTCAAATTCCAAATTTTATATGCTCGTATAGAGTAATTTTCACTTTTTTAAAGAAAAAAAATACTTTTGTGAGAATCGGTTTGTGTTTGGCTAATTAATTTGAAAAGTACTTTTGAGCAGTAATTAGTGTTTGTCCAAGCCTTTGAAAACTGCTTATAAGTGTATTTTTCTCAAAAGTGCTTTTCAGAAAAGTGCTTGGGGGGAGAAGCTACATTTTTTTGCTTCTCAAAATCAAATTCTTATCACGCCCAACTATGCATTATAAAAAGGACTAAGCGGTCGCTGCAAAAATAATCCGGTTCAAGAGTCCGGAATCGAATCCCACAGGGAACTAACCTATTTGCTACAACCTTTAGTATCGCTAATCATAAGCTCAAACAATTTTCAGAGTTCGAGATTTTATTCGATAATTACCAGAAATTATTTAACTAAGGAAAAAAAGACAATAAAACTAGCAATAAGCAAGAATGAAGTTGAATTCAAGGGTAAAAGAATCTAGGGTTATTGATTTTCCCAATTGTCGGAATAATTCCGGACACGTTAGCTATAATCTCACTGTAACACTCTATAAAGATGATGAGTTCTTGCTTACCGTACTTATCTCTCGATCAGTTACGATAATTTACTAGAAGCATTCACTCGAACTACTCTAGTTGACAATTTGTACAACTCATAAATATCACACCAAAGTTTCGTTATCTCTAATCCTCCTTTTAAATTCAAGTAATTAATCTCTTAACTTACTCGAAAGTGGTATTGTTTAACAATAATCTAATCAAGTATTCTTTCTCAAGCAACACTAGACAACTAGACACGATTAATCAAGGGCCCTTTCAATTAATCACAAGGAACACATAGTTGAACAATTATAAAGTAAAAACAACTCAATTATATCAAAACTTAACCAAGACTTCATCCAACAATTAGTTCCATCAACCCTAGATGATGAGTTTAGCTACTCATACTACTATGCAAGATTACAATATAAAAAGTTATAACCATCAATGGAATTAAGAAGAAGAAGATAAAAAACTCATAGGAGAATACTCTGTCTTGCTCATTTTGTGTTCTTGCCTCCAAAGTTCTTCTAAAAATAGAGCTACCCTCTTTTTGGGCGAGCTGGGCTTCATATAGGTCAAGGTTATTCGTCTCTCAAATTACAAAACTGACCTTGGACGATTTTTCTCGGAATCACGTGCGCGGCCGCGCATCGACCGCGCACTTTGGCCAGTTTCTGCCTAACATGTGCTGCCCAGTGCGCGGCCGCGCATCGACCGCGCACCTAGAGGATTTTCTGCAGCATTTTTTTCTTTCTTCTTTTTAAGTGCACTAACTTCCAATTGGCCTTCAATGCTCCATATTAGTTCTGAAATACTCTTTAACGTCCCCATTGCCCGGAATTGCTCCTGTAAAGCATAAAGTTCTTAATTAGAGTAATTTGTTATCATTTAACATTCAAATATCAATAAAGTGCAGCTAAGTTATAGTACAAATAGTAGCTAAACTACATAATTATAGCCTACTATCGGCTTCTTCTCCTCAAAAGCACTTTTTTGCTTCTAAAAGCTTGGCCAAACACCTTAGTTTTTGGCTAAAAGCACTTCTGGCAACAAAACAAAACACTTTTGGCCCAAAAAGAAGCTTGGCTAAAAGGCTAGTAGATTGCTTAGCTTATTCGGAGTCTTGTTGTCCCGAAAAGATGCCATAGAAGTAGTCATCTATGGTGTAATTTGCAGGAGAGCTCAAGCTCATCTTCAAGTAACAGAAATGGAGAAAATCAAGAGCAAAAAAAAGATGAGAGTCTATCAGACAACCATTAGACCATCCCAACACCCAAAAACAATCTTAGCCAAACATGCTAATATATTGCTTAGCTTATTCGGAGTCTTGTTATCCCGAAAAAATGCCATAGAAGCAGTCGTCTATGGTGTAATTTGCAGGAGAGCTCATGCTCATCTTCAAGTAACAGAAATGGAGAAAATCAAGAGAAAAAAAGATGTGAAGAGTTTGTGAGACAGTCATTAGACCATCCCAACACCCATTGTTAGGGGTTGAGAACGATCATATATGGCACCATAACTCGAGGGTCGTGTGCGTTATTAATCACGCTCTGGTCCAATGACATGACTCATCAACCAGACTTGGTTTCCTGTCTCCTTAAAACTCAATGATACAGTGGTACGAGCCTATAGAACAGATCTTGTTCAAGTAAGGTCGTGAACATCATTTTCGCCATTCATGTTTATAAATGCCTTCTTTCTGTTGTATATTGCCGATGTGGGACGGTAAGTGTGTCGTTCCTAGTAAAGCATGTGGAATTGAGTCTATACTTTGTACAAAAGCTTTATTTTAAACAAAAATATTCAAAAAATTCATATGAAATTTAAAAAAAACAAATTTAATGCTCGATTGTTTTATGCGTGTACATCTTACCTTTTAGTTTAAAGAACTAGACTTATGTTGATAGATTTATCTTTTCTTTTGAGTATTTATTAGTTGGATAACAAAAAGGAAATCAGGATGGTAAGATCAAAAGTCAAAGTTTAAGAAAATATGATAGGAGTAAAATATTTTGAATATCCCAAAAAAGACTAGAAATATGCAAAAACAATTCCATGGCTACTAAATGGTACTTTATATGGTATTAATCTTATAAATTTCACACACAAAGTATATACTTTAATTTTTCTATATTAATTTAAATTATATAGTTAATATTTGTACAGATAATTAGTCGGACACCTATGCTCTCAAAAGTTCTCTCTTTAAACGTAAATTTCTTCTCATTATGCAAATTTTAAGAATTTTGTTTCCTATAATGTAGTAGTAGTAGTAGTATGAAATTTCATAATCAATAATTGAAGCTAAAATCATCTAACTTTAGTATAAATTACCTACAGAATATAATAAGTAATTTGACTATGATATAAAACATACATTAATCAAATAAATCTTATAATAAATATTTTATATGATTTCCTTAATGAGCATAAAAATAAATTAAAAAGATATTTATTTTAGATATGAGGTAATATTAAATGTGAACCTAATTGTATGTGCATTAGATAACTTGACACAAAAGAAGATTGTTATTGCTTATAAGTTAAATGAAACTTTTATAACTCCTGCTAATTCGCACAGCATGATCATCAAACAAGTTCCTTTTAAATTTTATTTTTCAAGTAATAGTTGGAACCAATAAAATTATAATTTTTTAATGACTTTAGGTATTTTAAGAATAACTTTAGTATTCTTTGAAGATGAACTCGATCTAACTCTACCATACGATACTAATATTTAGGTAATAGTATTATTGGGCCAATGCACAATATGGGCTACCTTTTACTATATCATAAAGATATGTTCAAGTTTTTTAAAGTCTTAAGGGAAAAATCTCGTAAACACTTTGAAACATCAAAGTATGACATGAAATGAATGGTATTCTAGGTTTGAGCTCTACTAATAGAGAAATTCCGGATATTAAACGGTTAAAAATATTGAAAAGGAGATTGAGAAATTTAAAATTTTAAAATTTAATATTTTCATATTGAGTAATTTTTACCATTTTAAAGAAATAAATACTTTTGGTAAAGTCTCTTCGTCCCAATCAGAATCTATACTATATTAAAAGCACGAAGGTCCTTAGCGAAATATCGTTCGCCTTTTTTACCCATTAAAAATATATTTTATATTGGACAAAATAGTAATTTGCTTATCTTCCTAATATTTAGGACTTCTAAATCAACTAAAATTTTATTTATTATATCTTTCCTTATACATATATATTGAATAACTCACCACGCTGCTAAAATATTGTAAGGAAAGGATTCAGTGGCAATAAAGACAAACGAATAGTACAATTAAAGCGAGTGTTCAAGCTAAGTGATTTTTGCCAAACAAATTAAAATACTCTTAGTGGAAAGGAAAATTGATAACGTAGATTTATGGAAATAATCCGCCTATTCTATTTCTTTTTTTCCTAAATATTAGAAAACGTATAATTTTTAAAGATAACAATAATTTTTATAAGATATTTCAGGCCTCATAAATCATAATAAGGGCATATAAAAACTTACATTTCTTTCTTTCCTATTTGTTCAATAACGAAAAATATATTATTTATGTAATTTTTAAAATTTGTATATTCATTGAAAGTTACACGTGAATAGGTTGCTTTAGCTTATAGGGAAGGCTTGTTGTCTCGAAAAGTTATTCTAGTGAATATGAATGGTGAATTTTAGCAGTCATCTATGGTGAAATTTGCAGGAGGGATTCAGCTCAACTTCAAGTGACAGAAATGGAGAACACCAAGAGCAAAAAAAAGGAATTGGAGTCTGTCAGACAGCCATTAGACCATCCCAACACCCATGATTAGGGGGCTGAGAACGATCATCTACGGCACCATAACCCGAGGGCCGTGGGAGTTGTTAATCACGCTCTGGTCTAATGGCCATGTCTCATCAACCAGACTTGGTTTCCTGTCTCCTTAGAACTCAAGGATACAGTGGTACGAGCCTATAGAACAGATCCTGTTCAAGTAAGGTCGTGAACTTCATCTTCGTCATCTGTGCTTGTAAATGCCTTTTCTGTGCTTTATATTGCCGATGAGGGACAAAGAGAGTGTCGTTCTGCAGTGCAAGAAGTGGAATTGAGTCAGCTTTCATATGCGAAGATTAACAGGTTTGCTTTTACAACTATCATGAAATGAAAGCAGGCCGTTTGATGTTAACAATTTGTATAGGGTTATGGAACATTGGAAGATTTCAGAAATTCCACAAGACGGGAAATTGACGAAAGTAGGTGTTAAATGGGTTTGTTTGATGATTTTGCTTTTTAATTTTATTTTATTTTAAGCTGGAAGTTTGCTATGACGAAGATCAGAAACCTAGCCAGTTGTTGTCCTTTTGATCTCTCCAATCAACTAGAACTATAAAACATTTGTAATTTTTTCTATGCCAGGACTATTTGAGGCCAAATAAGAAGAAAAAAAGTAAAAGGAGAAAAAATTATANCTGCTACTAAAGAATTTGTATTTCCAGTTACAGTTTAAAAAAAATCAGAATCTCTTCTTGAAAGAAAGGTACATGTCTACCTACTTTTTAATACTTGTACTCACTTTAGTATCTTTCACAGTGACAAGAGAAATTCATTGTGATATTTAGAAGCTAAATTTTCAAACAGAATGATTTATATATATTGCAAGTTCTGTGTGTTTAGGGAATCTTGATTAATAAAATAAATGATGAGAAAAAAGAAGCTCTGGCTACAAAATCCACAGCAGAAAAAAGAAGCTAGTACTTGAGAGTTCATGCTGCATAAAATATGATGAAATGCCTCCTATTAGGGCAGTTATCACACCCTGGAGGCAAGAGTTAGAGGTTTAAAGTGTGCCCAATTAGAGGTACATACAACTTTAGCGCTTTGCATTTGTTTGAGGAATTGC
>AWOL01S0012296.1:65143-79212 GCA_000715115.1 Nicotiana otophora | reverse complement strand
GGCCACGCCCTGCCATGTCCCATCATGTTCTACGTCGTGCGATGGCCATGTCCTACCACGTCCAACGCTGTGCCCCTCACGTTCGACGTGCGGGGTGAACCAAAAGCTGCAGTTGTGTCCCACGTCGTCCTCGCTTCGTCGTGCGAAACCCAACAACATATTACAACAATATGGACAACTTCTAGGTAATTTCTTTTAACAATTAATAATTTAAATAGAGAATCAGGTATATGAGGTTTTCATCCTTTAATATCTTTATCTAACAATTCACAGTATATATTCATATATATCAATTAATATTAATTAATCAAAGAATACAATTAACACAAGTAATGCATGCTTTGAGTCATGAAGGAGCCTAGAATCATCGTTGTAATAGTTATTATCTAGTTGCATCAATTTTGGGGGATTTATTTAAGACAGGGTTGATCATCCTAGAAGCATATCTAGGGCGTGGCCATGGCACGGCGTCGCAGAGTGGGGCAGACCAGCCCAGTTTTGGAGGGCCATTTCGCGGCGCATTTCGTGGATTGCAGAAGTATTATGCGGTCACATATGCGACCACAGATCTTNTCCGACAAGGAATGACCAGTAAAGCCAGCTGATTTATTGTCTTTTATTACAGCTCATCTTGCTTCTTTTTAATTTGTTGAACCCAACAATTAAGTACCCAGATAAGGAGGAAACCCAAGTTTTGGGGACAATCATACTTCAAAGATTACAAGATAAGGAGGAAACCCAAGTTTTGGGGACAATCATACTTCAAAGATTACATTACACTAGACTGCCAAATTTTAAAAATCTTTCTCCTACGATTGAGATTGTAAAGCAAAGATGGAAACAAGAAGAGTATTATATAGGGGCTCCTCATCCGAGATAGACGCAAATTACTCGTTCCCATATTATCTAACCTTATACGGTTCGAACCGTGGAAACAGCCTCTTGCAGAAATACAGGATAAGGCTACGTACAATATACCCTTGTGGTCAAGCCCTTCCCTGGACCCGCGCCGAACTGTGAAGAGAGAAGATACTACAAAATACAGTAAACAAAAAGATGAGTTTAAAAAAAAATTGAACCCACCCTAATTCAACAATTAAGTACTCTCTCCGTTTGCAGTTTATGTGAACCTATTTCCTTTTTGATCCGTTCCGAAAAGAATGACTCATTTCTAAATTTGAAAATAACTTAGCTTAAACTTCTAATTGTACCATTAACGAGAAGCTTTTATAATCACACAAATATTCTGGACCCCTTTTTGACTTGTTTAGGAACACAAATTCAAGTCTTCATTTTTTCTTAAACTCTATGCTCAGTCAAACAAGTTCACATAAATTGGAACAGATGGAGTATCAAATAAGGAGAAAAAAATGAAGTCTTGGGAACGTCCATATTTTAAAGATTACAACTTGACTACCAAATTTTGACATGCTTTGGTCCAACAAGAAGAGTATCAAAAAAGGGTCTCTAATTTAAGGTGTCTGTGTTCCATTTGTAATTGAATCAATTCCCAAATTATCTGATTCTCAATCCAAGATTCATACTTGAAATATTACATTTTTAATAGAAACTGTATTACATTAAGACTTGCCTGTCAAGCTTTTCTCAAACAATTATAGGTGTAAAGCAAAGATGAAATCAAAAAGGTCTATAATTTAAGGTGTCTGATATACTTCTGCAACGTGCTCATTCACATATTATCCGATTTTCATTCCAAATTTTCATTACAGATCAGAGATTAACAGCAAGGTTACATGTGTAACACGAATGCATTTATGCATCAATATTGATAGAAAAAGAGAGAAATAAACTTACTTGAACAGTTCACTGTGTAAATTAAATAGATTGAGTAACTCTCCTCTTTGCTGGACGTGGCTCTGGCGAGGGGACATTACTTTTCGATAATATAGTACAAGTTAAAAATGGACCCGACCCGAAATGTAATAAAAGTATCATGACCCGACCCGGCTCCACTTTCGAGTTCTTTTTTAAAAAAAAAAAAAAAATAATCCAAATATTTCAAGCTAACAGGTGTTGTTGTTTATCCCTTTGTTTTTTGTTCAAATAAATTTTGTGGTAGCATTTCCACATTCTTGTGGTAGAGGAGTTTATAAACGATGGAGGTCGAATTGTTTTCCGAGATGTTGAATTTGGATTGTTGATCCGATTGAAAATTATTGTCATTCTGAAAGGGGTTTAACAAGTCTTTCTTTAATAATGATTACAAAAACATTTTTTTTTTACAGAAAATCTATAATTTATAACTTTTTTCTGTGAAGTTACTGATATGTATAGTTTATGTTGTTAAACCTTTAGAGGGTGGTTTTTCGATCACTTACACGAAAGGAGATTAAACAAAGAAGAGTACTTGTATAGAAAAACTCAAATTTTTTCTATGTTTGAGCAGAAAGAGCTGGATATCCTTGTATTGTGGCTGCAGCGCTACTCCTCCACTTACAATACACTGTTGCGTATTAATGACCAAAAAACAAGAACGTGGAATAGACGCAAGCTATGCCTTTTACACATTACTACAAGATTGAAGAACTAATTTCTGTTATATACAAGTTAAAACTCTTGTACTATTACATAGTGGAAAAATCTTATGAGGAACAAGAAAGCATGCATACACCCGGACGATAGGCCCAAGCTGGAGGCAACCGTGTGTACTTCTCCATACCCGGTTGTTCATCAAATGGGCATTGCATTACCTTTAATAGCTGCCGAACCTCCCCAAAATCGCCTTGTTCTGCTGCATCAATAGCAGTCTGGCATAAATAGTTTCTAAGTATGTACTTTGGATTTACAGAATTCATCGAAACCTTCCTCTCCTCGTCGGAAACACCAGTTGTAGAGAGCTGCAAGAAGCCAAGAAGTAGAAAAAGTGAGACCTTAATCATCTCACACATACAAGAAAGAACCTTGACAAATTCATTATATGCATTATATGCTTCATCATTATTTGAAGAAAAAATGTCATCGTCACATACCTCTTGTATGTAAGCCTTTACCCAGCTTGTCCAGGCTTCCTTGCGTTCCTCGCCAATATCCAAGAGAACAGCTTTAAGAGGAATCAATAACTGGTCCTCTGGAATTGTAGGATCAGCTTTGATGTTTGATAGCAATCGAAAGAAATTTGTATAATCAACTTTATCAATGGCCATATTCTTGAGTAGTTCACCAATCAACTTTTTATTGTACTTTGCCAGACCAAGTTTTCTGGTCATGATAGCTTGGTAATCATCCATAAATTTGTTGCCATAACTAAAAAAGTCAGTAGATAAACATCGTCAACAGTAAAAGAGAAAAAATCGAGCAAATAACAAAACGAAAACACGAGAGAAAATGGCCAACTTGTAGTAATTTAAGTACAACCTTTCCATGGCATAATCAGCCTCCTTATCATTTAGCAACTCGACAGTAGATAGAGCAGAGGTAAACTGTGCAATATTCCATAAACCCACATCTGGCTGATTTGCAAAACAGTATCTTCTGCCAGGAAGATCAGTGGTATTTGGTGTGAAACTGGGATCAAAAGCATCTAAAAATCCAAAAGGGCCATAGTCGATGGTGAGTCCTAACACGCTCATGTTATCAGTGTTCATCACTCCATGTGTGAAACCAACACCCTGCCACCTGGCAATCATTGAAGCGGTCCGCTCAGCGACTTCCACTGCCCATGCTGAAATAATGCACCCATTCATCAATGCATGTGAGTAAGCAAATTATCAAAGTACGCATGGACCTCGTAACCTATCTTTATACAAGTGTATGGTATTCAGATTGTTTAGAAGACACTAGAGAAAAGTAGTAGCCACCCCCCTCCCCACAGTTTTTCTGCCCTTATCAAACCAAAAGCAAAAACACACCATTACTCTCATTGACCTAACTATATTCAGTCACAATAAACGGAGATTAAATTTTTCATAGACACGGGAATCCACCCCCATACTATCTTCAAGATAACCTATATATTTACCTGCATACTTGTTTGAAGTTAAATCCACAGCTGAATTGTCTTCCTCACCAGTGTTGAATGATATACTTCCACTCCTAGTCATGTTCTCCAAATGGGGGAAGTGATATCTAATGGCGTAGTCTGCCAAAGCACGGACAATCTCAAGATCCTTTTTACCTCTGGAGGCATGTAGCTGATAAGAACCAAAACGCAGGAAGGATTGGGCAACTCTGCAGACAATTGCACCAGGCTCATCTTTGGGATTTCCGCTGCATGAGAAGGAAGACAATATTCAATAGATGAAACGACAATTATCTGGAGTATAATTCTAAGACATGAATTCCTATGCAGACCCAAAACCTCCCCGGAGACAAGTCTATAAGCGCTTCTCATCAACTTATATAAAACTCCTCAGTATCATTCTTCCAAAAGGAAGAAGATTTGTCTTTTGAAGCAACAATGATAGACATGCTGTATGCTATTAGTTGATTAAGAGAACACAAAATGCATTTCAAGGCTAGCTAGATGATTTCTTACTGATATGCAGCTTATCAAACAACAGAAAGAATCTTAACATACTCGTAAAACATATCCCTCAGGACATCTTTTCCTGTTGTCACTAGACAAAGTGCTCGTGTTGTTGGGATTCCAAGACTATGCATTGCTTCGCTGCAAAGGAATTCCCGAATGCTGCTACGAAGCACTGCAAGACCATCAGCAAAACGACTATATGGGGTCTTTCCAGCACCCTTCAGTTGCAGCTCCCACCTTTGAGACTTCGAATTCAAAATCTCTCCAAGAGTTATCGCCCTACCATCCCCTAACTGACCGGCCCACATGCCGAACTGATGTCCGCCATAATTTTGGGCATAAGGCATCCTGCAGAATCAAACCCAACTTCGGATGTTGTTTCATTACTAAGAATTCAAAGACAAAGCCGACAAGCTTCGAGAAACTTACGCTCCCACTAATGGTGATGCCCCCGAGAATATAAGGGGAAAATCAGGCCTCTCAAATCTGAAAGATTAAGATAAGTAAGTCTGTATCAATTTTATCAACCCACAATTAGCATGACCATAACATTCGGCAAGCTTTTGAAAACTCACTCTTTGGGATCCAATTCGAGTAACTCCGCCACTGATTCTGACCATGCTACAAGCTGAGGGTTATCAACCTTTACAGAGGGTAACACTTTTGTGTAGCAAGCATGCAACACCTACAAGCGCAATGTTTGACACAGATAAATGACCTACAAAAGGATTCTATCTTGCAGTTACTGATATTTCAAATTAAAGGCAAACTGCATCGTTTATCACATAGGTAATATCTACTTTCCACTTTTTGCTATCTATGAATTCTATGATAAACCAGCACGAGTATCTATTATAAACCTAACTTGTTATCTACTTATGATAAAATAGTACTCCTTCCATCCCGATTTATATAACATTCTCTCCACATTGAAGCATCTAGAATATTTGACATAATTCCATTTCTACACACCCACAACTTAAGTAATTCAAATTCACTATACATTTATACATATAACGTTTTAAACTTCAACGTGAAGCCTTCTCTATCAAACTAGCAGTTCAACCATTACATTATTATTTTCTTCCACTCTCACTAATATAATACTTCCTTTGCACCAATTTATATGACCCACGCTATTATTTTGGACGTAAGATGTTTTACACAATTCTCACACAGCTTTCACAACATTCAAGAATTCAACTTCCTTAAGCTATTCAAATTTTAATTGTTGAGGTGATTTATCAAACTGACTTTTCAATCATTACCTTAATATTTTCTTTCGCTACCACTAATACAAAAAACTCAAATTTAACAACTTAACCACCGTGTTCTGCAAGCACAGACACACAAAATGGGACTAAGAGAGTAATTCCAGAAATTCCAACTAATTTATTATGCATTCAAACAAAAATTCAATTTTGAATATGCATAATCATTCAAATGAGCTTTCCTATCACATCTTCTGTATCAAACTAAATTTTCAACCATTATTCTAATATATTCTTCCACTATAACTAATATACTTCCTTTGTTAGTCTATCCCAAAAACAATATCATCTTTCTATATTTATAAATAATTTAATTTTAAAATTCTCATTTTACACAAATGTCTATAGCTTGTTTTAACTCACCACCACATAAATTGGGGCGGACGGAGTATAAAAGAGTAATACCTGCCTGATAAAAAAAGGACCTTTTAGGTTCAAATTGATAAAAATACAAAAATATTTGAGAAATTAAAACAAACCTCTCTTGGAATACTATCACTTCTGGGATCACCAGGCAATTCACGAACGAAAGAATTATCCCAATTAAGCTCTTCAATATTCAATTTACTACTAATATCAACATTTTCAGTTCCTTTTAAGCTTTGTTTCTTTAAATCATTAGCAACTGAATCAACAGTGGCAGCTGAGTCCATTGAAGAAAACACAAAACGATGTTGTTTTTGAAATTTGGAGGGTTTGTAAGGGCAAAAAGGGAATTTGGGTCGAAGAGATGGGCCGCGGCGGAGGAGGAAGGAAGCGGTGGTGGTGGAAGAGGTGTGAGAGAGTGAAGCTGAAATGTGGGAAAGCATTTCTTGTAATTTTGTGGGGACTAAAATGAATGAATTATTTACTTGAGGAAGTAGAAGTCTTTCTTTTTATGTTTTTGTTTTGGGGTCCAATTTTGGTTTGTATTATCCGTTTTGCTTCCCCACTCAAAATTTGAGGCAGTTTTGACCTAAATTTTTTATTTATAATCTCATTTGGAATTTAAGGGGATGTGGGTACAATTTTGAATAAATGATTTTGGTTAATAATCTCATTTTGTTAATATTGTGGAATTAATGAACATATCATTTTAGAATATTTTGTTATAACATTCTGTTAATTACATTAGAGATTTATATGCCAGAAGAAAGGATAAAGAACTTTTAAAAAAATATTTTTAATTTTTATAATATTAGCCTGACATAAGTTTAAATAAAAAATATGATCAATAAAGATCCACACAGAAGAACTTCTAATTACATTTTATTTAAAATCCATACATATTTGTTGATATTGTTGTTATCTAGTAGTAGTTTTTTTATCTTAAGTTCTTTTTATTGATATCTCCCAAATAAAATTTTCAAAAGATCCATACATATAAATGTCGTTGTTATTATTTTTGTTAACTTTCTGTGCACAAAGTATGAATAATCTGTTATAAAATAAAAGCAATTTAGTAAAACATGAATAAGAAATGTTGTTATGAAATAAACATGAACAAGAAATGGAGATAGAGAGAAGTAAGAGATTTTTCTTTTTCAATTGTGTGTATTTTCCTATCTATTATAAGGCCTTTATATAGGCATGAAAAGTGAAGAAAAATATATCATTGAATATGTCATTAAGCATAGAAATATGTCATTGAATATGTCATTAATCATTTTAGAAGATCATGGAGGAAGAGTAGACATCCACCATAATTTAATTTTTCTTATAACACTCTCCCTTGGATATCTATAGATAATGTGCCTCGTTAAAACCTTATTAGGAAAAAACCCTATGGGGAAAAAATTCTAGTGAAGGAAAAAGAGTGCACATATTTAGAAATACGCCTTTTGATTGCCTCGTTAATAACCTTGCAAGTAAAACCTAGTGGGACAAAACCTTGTAAGGGAAAAAGTGTACAACGCGTATTAACTCCCCCCTGATGAGAGCATCAATTCACATCCTTGAGTCTTCGCATCTCAATCTTGTACATTAGTTTCTTGAAGGTTGACATCGGTAGAGATTTGGTGAACAAATCAGCGATATTATCACTTGAACGGATCTGTTGCACATTGATATCACCATTCTTTTGAAGATCATGTGTGAAAAATAATTTTGGTAAAATGTGCTTTGTCATATCCCCTTTTATAAATCCTCCCTTCAATTAGGCTATGCATGCTGCATTGTCTTCATACAAAATTGTGGGTAGTTTGTCACACTTCAAACCACTTTTGTCTCGAATAAGGTGTATTATAGACCTCAACCATACACATTCTCGACTTGCTTCATGAATAGCAATTATCTCAACATGATTAGATAAATTAGCCACGAATGATTGCTTAGTCGATCGCCAAGATATGGCAGTGCCTCCATATATAAACACAAAGCCTGTTTGAGATCGAGCCTTATGTGGGTCAGATAAATACCCAGCATCGGCATAACCAACAAGATCAGGATTGCAATCATTGCCATAAAATAATCCCAAATCGGTAGTCCCTTTTAGATACCGCAATATGTATTTGATTCCATTCCAATGTCTCCTTGTAGGAGCAGAGCTATAACTTGTTAAGACATTAACTGAAAACGTTATGTCAGACATTGTAATGTTAAAAAGATACATTAGTGCATCAATTGCACTAGGATATGGTACTTCGGGACCAAGAAGCTCTTCATTATTTTCATGAGGTAGGAATGGATCTTTATTTATATCGAGTGATCTCACAACCATCGGGGTACTCAATGAATGTGCTTTATCTATATAGAATCACTTTAAAATCTTTTTAATGTATGCTGATTGATGGATAAAAATTCTATCTTTCATATACTCAATTTGTAGACCAAGACAAAATTTTGTCTTTTCAAGATCTTTCATTTCAAATTCCTTATTTAAATAGTCTACTGCTTTAGGAAGTTCCATGGGAGTTCCAATGATATTTAAATCATCAACATACATGACAATTATAAAAGAATTTAGATCCAGATCTTTTTATAAATACACAAGGACAAATTGAATCATTATTGTACCCTTCTTTCAACAGGTACTTACTCGGACGATTATACCACATGTTCCCTGATTGTTTCAATCCGTATAAGGATTTTTTAAGGTTTATTTAATAATTTTTTTTTGGAAACCTTAATATGCTTCAAAATAATTTAAATCCTTTAATAATTTCCATTATACGCATATCACGTTTTTTTTGTATTGCCAGATTAAAACCTGAAATGGTGACATCCACCACAAGAGAACATGTCTCTATATAATCAATGCCAGGATATTTACAAATCTTCTTGTGACACAAGTCGTCTTTATGTCTATCGACTTGACCTTTTTTTTCCGCACAAGAACACATTTATACCTTCACTGGCTTTATACTTTCAGGTGTTAGGACTATCCATCTAACTTTTTATTTTTCAGGTGAAATCAATTTTTATTGCATATTTTTCATTTGGCCAATCATTTATCTGTCCAAATTTCATGACAGATTTGAGCTCAAGATCCTCGTCAATATTAATAATATTGAGCGCTACATTATATTAACAATATCGTCGACTATCATTTTATATCGGTTCTATTATTACCCAATAAAGACATAACTTATTGAGATTTCTTTATCTTATTATTTTCAGGTACCTGAGCCTCTCTCATTAGGTCTTATGAAGTGTTATGTCGTGGTGCTCTTCTAGAGCACTTGCCTCCTTATTATGACCATCTTGAACTTTTGCTCCTCTCCTTCTTCAAAGAGTTTTATCTTTGGAACCGATTAGTCTATTATGCTTCATGCATGCCATAGACTCTATTCATTATGAACTTTATTTTATTTGGAGCATTAGCAGCTGAATATGACATTTAACTTTGGGTCAGCAAATACGTCTGGCAATATATTGCAAATGAATTATCACTTGAATTTCAAGTTCACATTTTCTCATACGAGGATCTAGATGTACTCATAATAATTCATTACATGTATTACTTTTTTAGCTGCCAATTTTCTTCCCCTATTGTTGGGATCACCAACACATATTCCTAGCCTTATTTGGGGATCCATCTTTGTGTATTGTGGTGGAACAATTAAATCATAAGCACATTCATATTTCTAGATGAAAGTTATTTGGTTCCTGACCATGAACCGATTGTGATATGGAGAACTTATCATAACTTGGCTAGATGCGTACAAGTGTTGTTGTATATTAAATAATACATCAAATACCAAATTTTATTTTTGCAGTTTTGTTCTCATAACCAATGGTTTAGATATAATTGGAAGCATATAATTTCTGCTAAACCAACTTGGATTTAAACCAGTATTATCAATATAAATTATCATAATTTATATTCTGGAATTGTGCTCTAATAATTTGAGCAATCAATCTTGCAAAAGCCAAACTGCAAGTTGATAACAAATACACATGTGACCATAGAATATATGCATCTATTAAAATCATATAATAGTAAACGGTCCACATGGAATGTGACTGAGCCCATATATTTATCACCTTTTATTTGTTCTAGAAATCAAGGGATTCAATCCCAACCTTAACTGGTATATCATGAGAGTAAACAACACAAGAGAATTCTTGAAGAATCTTCTATTTCTTCAATATATGTCAATGTAATTCTCCCTTAATTTTTTACATCATAATTGAACCGGAATGGTCAACCGGTCATGCCAACTGATATTTATTTCAGTAAACCTCTAGTTTACTTGTGACATATGATTTCATCATGATGCTTATATTTGTGTAGTACAAATAGAAAAACAAATCGGGTAACGTTTCATATTTGCCCGTTATGATTATAGAAATATGAAGATATTCAATATTTCTTTCATTTATAGTCTCAATATGCCAACCATATTGACTTAAACATTTGAAACTCAAAAAGTTTCTTTTGAGACTTTACAATATCAATGTCGTGAATAATTTTATTCATCCGGGTAGTAACAAATTAATTTTTTCGGAGCTCTTAATAATTTTTATACTACAAGATCTTTTGTCACACCATTCATATGGTAAATGTCTCCTTCACAGAGAAACTTACATCATAATAAATAGTCATGGTCAAAATCATCATAAGCAAAATCATTTCTTGCTTTAATTTTGTATTTAATAACTTTTATAAGGCATGCCAAAATCTTTTGGCGTATTACATGTACCCGACTAATGACATATTCATGTAACGACACAATAATATTAATTCTCTTTATTTTACTCAAACATCCCTTAGAGGTGAGTTGTGCGGTATTCATCCAATTATGCATTGAATGTCTTTATTCATTACTTTTATCACATATTGCCGCATTCACCTTCATGAATGGGTCTGCATTCTCAATGTTTATCACAAGTCACATTCTCTTCAAAGAATGAAGTATAGTTATAGCGACGTGCTTTATTATTTTTTTATACTAATTTGGTGGTAAACACCGCCTTCACCTTTTGAAGGATATATTTTGAGAACCATTATTGTTCTCTCATTTTATAATTACTATAATGATGAGTATTATTATTTTTTTATTTGTCACACCAATGTTTATTCGTCAACCACTTGTCTTCATTTAAACTTATTATGCATTGCTATCACATTCACTTCAAGAATGGAACAAATCAAGTGTGACAAGCTTCATGCTTTTTCATGAAAAATACATTATCTTATTTAGTCATCATTATATCATCAATATGGTGCATTGAGACTTAAACCCAATGTCTTACCTATATAAAAACACGTTAGACCATAATGATTTGGGACTCAAACCCAACTCTTATCATCATGGTGCACCAGGACTTAAACGCGATGTTTTATTCTCATGGTGCGCTGGGACTTGAACCCACCGTCTTACCCTCATATAATATTTATCACCAATTTCTCATTCACTTTTAGGAATGAAACATAATTTTATGTAGCCATCTAGTAAAATCTATCATAAAAATAAGTAAATAGAAATAATAAGAACTATTATCAATAAAAAAATGATGGAGTACAAACTCGTGTACTAGTATTCTACATATAAACATGCCAAAACAGAGACTCACCATGTAGCGTTATTACTATGTGATGTGTTACTGCAAACTAATGCATGATGGTTACATAAAATGTACGCAAGAATTGAAACACATCTCTAAATATACTTAACTTCAGAAAGCAAATAATCTTAAGTAATAACTATTGCTAGCATATTTTGTTTTTATACAGAAGAAGTCAATATAGGCTAGTAAAACATAATGATATCACTTTGTCAATTATCAACATAAAAAAATGTTGCATCTAATTAGATTAGGCCATCGATCTTAAAATCCTCGTTCACACACAAGATGATTCTAAACCAAATGTTACATTACACTTAACATGACCAGAATATTTTTTTTTTTTATGTTTCACAGAGATCTTTTAATATCATGGCAAATCAATGATAGTATGACGTTATAATTGTATAAGATCAATCTTAGAACTAGGAATAAAGTTAGCGGTCATATACAACCATACAGACATGAAAACTTAAAATCAAAGCTTACTGTTGTCTAACCAAAGCAACTACAAATCTTAAATTTTAACATAAGCTAAATACACAATTTATGGTAATAATTCAAAATAATACTCACTGCTAGACTGTAAGAAGCAAACTCAATATTGATATGATATACGAATTGCCCAGGTTTTATTTGACTCAACCAAATTGATTCAACGTTGTCGGTTATTCATAGTTCTATCATGAAATGGCTATCCTTTCAATTTGGTTAGAGTTTCGTGCTGATAACGTGTTATAAAATAAAAGCAATTTAGTAAAACATGAATAAGAAATGTTGTTATGAAATAAAAGCAATTTAGTAAAACATGAACAAGAAATGGAGATAGAGAGAAGGAAGAGATTTTCTTCTTCGTGTGTATTTTCCTATTTATTACAAGGCCTTTATATAGGCATGAAAAGTGAAGAAAAATATGTCATTGAATATGTCATTAATCATTTGAGAAGATCATGCAGGAAGAGCAGACATCCACCATAATTTGATTTTTCTTATAACATAATCATTTTAATCACCTTTTTTCTTAGGTACAAACATTAAACTTTTTTTTAAGAGGAGCTCTTGCTACTGTAAACATCAAACTTTTTTTTCAAGCTTTAGAAGTTGTATTTATAGTTTAGGAAAGCTTGACACCAAGTAAGGATGATTAACAATCAGACGCATGTTTAGGTGAAATTTCAGCTAAACCTTTTTTTCAAGCTCTCTTACGCAAGAGATATGACATGTACTTGAGTACTTAACAAAGTCTTTTCAGATTCATTTTCAAAAAAACACTATAGCTAACCTTCTTTACTTACTCATACTCCCACATATCCCAATGCAGTAAAGCTCTTTTTGTTTCTCACTATTTCATCTTCCAAACCATTCCATAATCATAAATCCTATGGTATTTGTTGTCTTGAGGCAAACAAAGAAAAAGAAAGAAGAAGTAGAGAAATTGTAAGCCATGAGTCCCATAACTAGATCTAAGAAAGTTAAACAAGAGAAAGAAAAAAAAGATCAAGAACTAAGTAGAATCGATGCTTTATCACAAAGGCTAAATAATCTTGCTAGTTTCAATGAGTTCACTGACTTCACTCATCAGTCTGATTCGTCGCAGTGTTCGGTCACAGTACTCTGTGATTAAAACCATCATCGATGGTATTTCTAACTATTTTTTGCTAAATATTGATTCTACAATCTTAAGGCTCTTTTTTATTTGTTGATGAATTTTTATACTTTTTTGGTTTTTGGGTTTCTTGAAATGCAGAGAAGAGAGATGAAATAGGAGCTGCAGAGTCAAATAAGTTCAACATTGTTTTGACTGGCGTTGACGACTTGTATCGCAATGGTATATATATGCTTCACTTTATTAGCTCCCTTGTGTGTGTGTCGCAATGTTATATATGCTTCACTTTATTAGCTCCCCTATGTGTGTATCTGGTATATGTGCTTCACTTTATTAGCTCCCTTATGTGTGTGTGGGTGCGCGCTTCACTTTATTAGCTCCCTTGTGTGTATGTATCTGGTATATGTGCTTCACTTTATTAGCTTCCTTATGTATGTGTGGGCGCGCGCTTCACTTTATTAGCTCCCTTGTGTGTGTGTGTCGCAATGGTATAAATGCTTCACTTTATTAGCTTTCTTGTGTGTGGGGGGGCGCGCGCTTCACTTTATTAGCTCCCTTTTGTGTGTGTGTGTCGCAATGGTATATGTGCTTCACTTTATTAGCTCCCTTATGTGTGTGTGGGCGCGCGCTTCACTTTATTAGCTCCCTTGTGTGTGTGTATCACAATGGTATATGTGCTTCACTTTATTAGCCCCCTTGTGTGTGTGTGTGTGGG
>AWOL01S0012296.1:46602-65102 GCA_000715115.1 Nicotiana otophora | reverse complement strand
TGTGTGTGTGTGGGGGGGGGGGGTTATCACAATGGTATATGTGCTTCACTTTATTAGCTCTCCTGTGTGTGTGTGTATCGCAATGGTGTATGTGCTTCACTTTATTAGCTCCCTTGTGTGTGTGTGTAAAACACAATGGTATATGTGCTTCACTTTATTAGCTCCCTTGTGTGTGTGTCTTTAAATTGTTCATCTGCCACAAATGAGTAAGAAATATGTCAAATTATCCGGGACAAAACTGTAGAAACACACACACACACATTCTATACATAAACATTAGGTTGACATCGTTTAAAAATAATATAAAGGTGAGCTCCACATTACCTGAGAACGGGGTGGGGGGTTGGATGTTGACAAGGGGTTCAATTGAAACCCCTTTGCCGAAAAATTATACTGTTCAAATAGGTAAAAATGAATTCTTTTGTCACATATAAACCGTTGAATCCTCATGACACGAGGGAATGTTCTAGTGTAATGGCAAAGGGAGTTTTAAAAATAGCTTTAGGTCATAAGTTCAAATGAATCCAAGTGTGACATTGTAGTATTTTTTGAATCCCTTTATATTCTTGACTCCACAACTCCGCTAATTATTCCTTCCTAAACTATAAATGTGATTTTATAATGTGTGTACATGGTTTTTCCAGTTAAAAGGCCAAGAGAGCAAGTGGTAGATGCAGAGGCCTTGCTCGGACTTACCAATACTGTGGTGGAATCTCTCGCACTACGCTCCCATGAGAGTATCTCGCCTTCTATGTTCATCTCCTCTTTGCTTAAAGCCTATGGTTTACAAAAAGGACGTTCGAAGAATGCAACAAAAAATTTGATCTTTCAAAAATCACAAAAAGCTGTGAATTGGGAAAAGATTGGAGCTGATGTTTCCGTTGTGTTTATGGAAGGCAAAGGTTGCAAGACGATGTAAGATTTTCGTTCATTTAAAACGGGAGAAGAGAGTAAAGTAAAGGTAATTTTGTTTAATTTCTGATTGCTTTTGGCTCTTTCTCAGGCTTGGAGTCCTAAAAACTGAATTTAAGCCTAGGAAACTTGTGGTTTATACTGGTTATCAGAAGCCTGAAGTTTATGATTCGTATCCAAACACGATTGCAGTTTATAGGAAAACACCAAGGTCTACCTTACTCGACCAAAATTGGTATTGGTCATTTCCCCCACTTTTAATTTTCTTTACTCAAAGAACTTAAGAGTTATATACTGAATTAAGGAAAAGGAAGAATGTCACAAGAACTTGAGTTTTACTTTGTTTGGTTGATAAATGATTTTTCGTTTGCTGAGTCTTTATAACAGGTTGATGTTTGTAACTGCCGAGGACAAACCTGATGTTAACAAGAATATGTCAACCATATCGGAACTTTTAAAGGAGAAGAAATGTGTCATGCTTGACAAACTCCTTTTTAGGAGAAATTCCTTTGCTCATACTGTTGAGAATTTATTTGCACTTTCCTTTTTAGTACACAATGGGGAGGTTGCAATCTCTGCTGATGAAACTGGTTCTCGTTTTCTTTGTGAGATGGGTAATCACTCAGCAATTCTGTATGAGACATTCGATTAAAACATTAGACTAAAGGCAAATATCATCTGTTCACTTGTAATCTTCTGTGATTCCTTTTGTATCTGTAAAATGAGTATATGATGAATCAATTCTCCAGTTCCACGGAGCAGTGCGCGTTTTGAAGTTTCACGCCACCAGTTTATCCTGAGATATGATTACAATGATTGGAAGGTACACTAACACAAATTCAAGAACATAAATTATAAATATTTGTATTTCTGTTGAAGGCGTAGACCAGGAGGTCAGGGGTTTGAGCCGTGGAAATAGCCTCTTGCAGAAATGCAGGGTAAGGTTGCGTACAATAGACCCTCGTGGTCCGGCCCTTCCCCGGACCCCGCGCATAGCGGGAGCTTAGTGCACCGGGCTGCCCTTTGTCCTTTTTTTTATCTATATTTCTGTCGAACTGTCGACCTTCTTCCTTCACTTGTATGTTGACCATGTTAAACTGCTCTCAAATGATGCAAGATTTAGTGCCAGAAGTAGATGATCTGATGCCAAATAGGGCTGCAATGAGGACTTGTTCTAATGTCACCTCCAGCTATGAGTGAAGAAAAAACTGCTAAGGAGGAGATGTCATATGCTGTCTCTTTGTGCAATATTTGGCTGTGAAATGAAGCGATATATATAATCAAGCTCTGTTAATAGGTAAATGGTCTGTTTATTTGTATATAATCTGTATCTCTTTTGGGTAAACAGTATGTTACATATGTATATATTTGAAGCTGTGTAAGCTGATTCTCATTATCTTTTGGGCAAATGGCCTGTTTATAGCTGTGTAAGCTAATTAGTATCTCTTTTGGGTAAATGGCTTGTTTATATGCATATATTGTATGTTGTGTAAAGTCATTTGTGCATTTCTTATGTATTTCCAAAACAAACAATTCTTATTAATTTTGAGTCTTTTAGGACTGATTTCTCCTGAATACTACTCTTTAATCTCGAGCAATTAATGCGAACTCTTTCACCACTATGGTGTGAGGGATGATTTGGATACCACTACCCTTAATCAGAAGTCTCGACTTAAGGCATCTATAGGGTACCCCTCCATTTTGTGAACGGCTCTTTTATGTTAAGTCACTTTTTTGCACCATACTCAGCCTTCATTGCCACGTTATGATTCATCCGATCGAGTGGAGTTGGTTAAGAGGAGCTCTGTCTAGGGGTGTTCATGGTTCGATTTGGATCGATTTTTCCCTAAAAAAAAATCAAACCAAGTGAGTCGGTTTTTCAAATATTGGAACCAAACCAAACCAATTAAGTCGGTTTTTATCGATTCATTTTTTGTCGGTTTTTCGATTTTTTCGGTTATTTATCATTTTTTTAAATATGAGATATACACTACCAAACACATATTCCGGCGACTACATTTTCAACATAACACTATCAAACCAATTGCTCTTTGAGAAATCATTTACCAAAATATATTGATGATAATTGAACCAAATAGTGATGAATAATTTTAGGACTCAATTAAAAATAAATTATTTTTAACATGAAATAAATTCTTGTACTTAGCAAAAGAAAACTACTAACCAAACTAGAATGTAAAGGCACAAAATTAGATTATTATAATAGCAAAGAATTAGACTAAAAGTATAAATTATTAAAATATAACATAAAATTTTAGAAACTTTGTATAAAATATATAGTACATATATATATATATATATATATATATATATATATATATCTATATATATATGTATATATATATATATATATATATGTATAATAATAAATTTTAAATAGCTATTTCTATATTCGGTTTGGTTCGTTTTTTTGATTATATTTTTTTATTAAAATCAAACCAAACCAAATTTATTCGATTTTTAAAATTAAAAATCAAAACCAAACCAAACCAAAAATATATCGATTTTTTAGTCGGTTTGGCTCGGTTTTAGGTTTAGTTCGATTTTTCGGGTTTTTATGAACACCTCTAGCTCTATCTATCGTAGACAGAGACTATGGTGTGCTAAATATGGTCGTCCACCACATTGTAGATACTCGTGTTGTGCGTCATCTATTCTCAGCCATTGCACACTACTATGCAGCGGAGGCTACCAAAGATATTGAGCCACTATTACGAGAACTAGTTTTAGAGCACGTGCGTTGCACGTGTATACCGCGCCAATCAATTAAAATTTATGTACAAAAAAAACGACTTATATGAAATAGGAAGGTATATTAAAGAATATGCGATGCTAATAAATTCTAAAGTAATTCTTTACCAACTACTATTTTCATAACTTGATAAGTGTAACGTGATTTTATATTAATTATTTTAACTCATTTATCCTTCAATAACTTGACAAGGTGGGTTGCTCTGATGGTAAGCGCCTTCCACTTCCAACTAAGAGGTTGTGAGTTCGAGTCACCCCAAGAGCAAGGTGGGAGTTCTTGGAGGGAAGGATGCCGAGAGTCTATTGGAAACAGCTTCTCTAATCCAGGGCAGGGGTAAGGTCTGCGTACACACTACCCTCCCCAGACCCCACTAGTGGGATTATACTGGGTTGTTGTTGTATTTCCATTGGGAATTTTAAACACCATGACAAAAGCAGAAAAAAGAACAGAAATTACTTTTAACAAACTAAAGAAAAACATCAAATATTCATTTTTTTTTTAAAAGAAAAAAAGCAAAATACATATCTTACCAAAACTCAAAATACATGTCATGATTCCCTGCAGGCTGGGAATTACTCTTATAATTTCCAGTTTCAAAACCTTATCCAAAATCTTTTGTTCCTCCGCTAAAAAGACTTTCATAATTTTGTATTTGACGAATACCTGGCGTGGAGCAGACATCAAGTAACATATATATGTATAAAGTTAGAAACAAGAATCCTAAAATTTGTAAAACGTTTTTGCATGAAAGCATGAGGCAGAGAAGAGCATTAAGGTGAAAATAAGTACTGCAAAGAGATGAAGCTAGTCACAATTTATAATGTAAATTTAACAGGCATGCAAGATGTGATAAGGTCATCACATGCCATAATGCTTAAACGCGAAGTGCTTGCCAAACTCCTTAAACTTGGTCTACAAGTAAATTTCTTCTAAAATCATAGCAAAATCAACTTTTAATCATTAGATAAAATAATTCATCTCCAATAAAGTGTCGTTCTGTAATTTAACAACAAACATGAAATAAGATATCTATTTCTAGGTAAACAATATCCCCCAAAAATTATAAAATCAATAAGATTGCATAGAACTTTGTCACGACCCAAAATTTTTACCTTCGGGATTGTGTCACGACCCAAAATCCCATCACAGGCGTCGTGATGGCACCTAGTCTCTAAGACCAGGTAAGCCGATTTCAATTACATTTTGAAGCTATTTTTTCTTTTTGAAACTAACAGCGGAAATAATTACAATATACAACCTCCCAAGACTGGTAGTACTGAGTCACGAACTCTAACTGAATACATGGAATGATCATGAGGACCGAATATACAATACTTTTTTATTACAAATTAACAGTACAATGAAATAAAAAAACTCAAAGGGACTGCGACAACTAAGCAGCTCTACCTTGAATCCTTACGACCCTGCCTTAACTCTGCTCAAGTCCGATGTCTCCAATACCTGGCTCTGCATAAAAATGTACAGAAGTGTAGTATGAGTACGCCACGGTCGGTACCCAGTAAGTATCAAGACTAACCTCAGTGGAGTAGAGACGAGGTACAGTCAAGACACTCACTAGTCTAATAACCTGTACAATATAATATACAAAATAATAGGAAACAAATAACAATAAGGGCAACATAAAACAACCAATAATGTGCACAGTAAGACAATAAAATCACCATTAATATTGCTCAATAATTGATAAATACATTTACACCCAGTTAAATCAAGTTCTTCAATTAAATATCTTTCACACATAATTCTTACGAATAAAATACTTTTTCAAATATAATTTCCTCAAATAAACATCTTCGAATATAAAATTCTTTCAATAAATATCTTCAAATATAATTTCCTTAAATACATATCTTTCAAATACAATTCTTTCATATAATTTTTTTTGAATAAAAATCCTTTTAAATAGATATTTTGAATATAATTCTTTCAATTAAAAGTCACCATGTGACACTTCATTTCAAAATCATAAAAATACGTGTCTCATTTCATTTTCATATTTTTCGTAAATACGGGTCTCAGCCCATTTTTCATGTTTCCACGGCACCTCGTGCCCATAATTAAATCATCATATTTTCGTGGTACCTCGTGCCCTCATTTCATATCACAACTGCACGGACAACTCACGTGCCAAATATCATTAACATTTCATCACAGCACCTCATGCCCACATTTCATATCTCAACTGCACGGACAACTCACGTACCAAATATTCTCATTATTTACTCACGGCACCTCGTGCCCACATTTTATTTTATAATCCGCCTGGCCATAGCCATAGGCTCTCAATTTCAACATAAATCAGATTTTTATCAATTTACCAACAACAAGACAAATTGCACAAGGTATAACAATAAACACAAGAAAATCACAACATCACATGAAAATCATCAACACCACAACCCCACATCATCACATATCGTCCCTGACAATAGCCACCCTTATCGCTCCTATTGTCACCCTTGTCGCTCCTATAGCCACCCTTATTGTTCCGCCCAGACAATATCAATAGCCACCCTTATCGCTCCTATTGCCACCCTTATCGCTTCTATTGCCACTTTTATCGCTCCGCCCAGACAATATCAATAGCCACCCTTATCGCTCCTATTGCCACCCTTATCGCTTCTATTGCCACTTTTATCGCTCCGCCCAGACAATATTCCAACAATACAATAACAGTGAAATGCCACCCTTATACTCACATAATATCAATGGTGAAATACCACCATTATCTTCTCAAAATAATAATTCACACAACACAACAATTTACACGGCAAGTTATCACGGCAACATAACAAAATCAATTCACATTACAGTTTGCTCAATGGCCACAACAAATTCCAAGGATATACAACAACAACAACAACCCAGTATAATCCATTAGTGGAGTCTGGGGAGGATAGTGTGTACGCAGACCTTACCCCTACCCTGGGGTAGAGAGGCTGTTTCCAAAATGACCCTCGACATCCTTCCTTCCAAGAACTCCCCACCTTGCTCTTGGGGTGACTCGAACTCACAACCTCTTGGTTGGAAGTGGAGGGTGCTTACCATCAGAGCAACCCAAATTCCAAGGATATAACAAAATCAATTAATTTCACAATAAATAGCCAAAAGTTCCACACAATGTGTACAACACCCAAAAAACAACCAATAGAGATAGAAACTATTCAACATAAAGCAAAGTCTTAATTAAAATTCAAATTTTTAATAGTTATATAAACACCTCTTCTTAAGCTCATTTAATTAATTATTTGCAGAGGAAAAATCCATAATAAAATTCAATTCCAATAATGATCAAACCAACAAATTTACGGAATTACATAAATAATCAAGTAACAATCACATCACATTATCATATAACAACAGATTCAACAACAACAAGAATTTAGGCACGACAAATAAATAATTAAATATATACCAACAATTACCCAATTTATCCCACAATATGCTCAAGACTTTAACTCAATAAAAATTTACACATATAAGCCGAGTACGTACTCGTCACCTCGCGTACACGGCTTTTCACATTTCACAAATGGCATATAAGACTCGATTCCTAAGGGGTAATTCCCCCACTCGAGGTTAAGCAAGACACTTACCTCTTTGAAGTTATGCCGATATTCTAAAATCGCCTTCTTGCTTGAATTGACCTCCGAACCGCTCAAATCTATCCAAATTAATTGTATAACTTCAATAAATTCATCGGAAATAATTCTGAATAATAATATGCTGGCTTAAACTTTTATTCCAAAAAGCAACAAAAGTCAACGTGGGACCCGCCTCTCGAAACCCGACATAATCTTTATAAAATCCAAACACTCATTCCGATACGAGTTCAATCATACCAATTTTATCGAATTCCAATAACAAATCGACCTCCAAATCTTAAATTTAAACCAAGAGGGTTTTCTAAATTTTTCAACCCAATTCGCTAATTTAGTGATAAAAACAATAATAGATTCATGTAATTTAAGCAAAATCAAGTTAAGAATTCTTACCCTAATATTTTCCTTGAAAAACTCTCGAAATATCGCCTCATCCGAGCTTCCTTGGTCCAAAAATGGAAGAATGACACGAATTTGGACTTTATTCTGCTGCCCAGGGGTTCGTTCTTCGCGTTCGCGACACCCCCTCGTGTTCGCGATGAACAAATTCTTCAAAAGTCATTTTTAAACTCTTCTCATACAGTCTCTAGTATAATAGTTATAACCTTTCGTACAAAAATCCAAATGATGAATGGTTTGACTTTCTGAAAACTAGACTCCAACAGCTATAACTTTTATTTGTTGCTCATCTCCCAATTCCTTATAGATTACGAGATATAAGCTTCCAAAGTTAGCTCTGTGCAACAGAGATTTTCAGACTCTTCCCGGACAGCCTATAGTATATCCACCATAACTTTTTGTAAACAACTCCAAATGACAAATGGTTTACCTTTCTGAAAACTAGACACAAAGAGCTACAACTGTAGTTTTGGATCATCTCTAAATTTCTTATAGATTGCGAGATATGAGCTTCTTAAATCAGACAATGAACAGCAAAATTTCCTTCTTCGCGAACGCGAGAACCTCTTCGCGAACACGAAGAACAAAGTCCCAACAGCAAAATTATTCTTCGCAAATGCGAGAGGCTCCTCGCGAATGCGAAGAACAACACCAGAACCAGCAACCAGCAACATCAAAATACCCAAACTTGGTCCGGAACCACCCCAAATCAAACCTGAGGCCCCTGGGACCCCATCCAATCCCAATACATATCACGAACCTACTCGAGGCCTCAAATCACATCAAACAACATCAAAGCCATGACTCATACCCCAATTCAAGCCTAATGAACTTTAAAATTTCAAATTCTATATCTTGTGCCGAAACATATCAAATCAATTTGGAATGACTTCAAATTTTGCATACAAGTCATAATTGACATAACGAAGCTATTCCAATTTCCAGAATCGGATTCTGGCTCTGATATCAAAAAGTCAACCCCCTGGTCAAACTTTCAAAAAATTCATCTTTCGTCATTTCAAGACATATTCCTCTACAGACCTCCAAATAATTTTCCGAACATGCTCCTAAGTCCATAATCACCATACAGAGCTATTGATATCATCAAAATTCCATTTCGGAGTCGTCTTCACACAGTTCCTGACTACGGTAAAAATCCTAAGACTTAAGCTTCCGTTTTGGGGACCAAGTATCCCAAATCACTCAGAATCATCCGGTAACTAAATTCAACCACGCACGCAAGTCAATACATATAATAAGAAGCTGCTCAGGGCCTTATGTCTCCAGACGGGGCTTATATTCTTAAAACGACAAGTTGGGTCGTTACAGATTGTGATGACGCCTAACATTTCACTTGCTAGGCAAGCCAACATTAGAATAATATTAGCCATTTTAGAATAATTTTTAAAATTAATTAATAACAAAGGAATAAATGTGAAAATAAAGTTTGAAATAAAGTGAATAATCCATAATACTAGCGATGTCTGAATACCATCTCAGAATTGGTGTCACAAGTGCACGGGCTTCTAGAATAATACAAACAAGGGTCTGAATAAAATAAAATTGTCTGAAAGAAAGTACACATCTAAAATAAAGTAGAAGGGGACTTCAGAGCTATGAACGCCGTGCAGCAATACCTCAAGTCTCCATTGGTAGCTGAATCCGAGCAAATCTATAGTACGCCGCTGGGACCAACTCCGAAATATCTGCACAAGAAGTGCAGAGTGTAGTATGAGTACAACCGACCCCATGTACTCTGTAAGTGCCGAGCCTAACCTCGACGAAGTAGTGACGAGACTAAGGCAGGTCACTTACATTAACCTGTATGCAATAATAGTAATAACAACAATAATAGAAATAAAACAGGTAACTCATTTCAATAGTTAAAGCCAACTCGGCAATCATAACCAATTATTATTTTAATTAATTTCTGTTGCGGCATACAACCCGCTCCAATAATATAATTCTTCAATAAAGTTTCGTTGCGGCGTGCAACCCGCTCCAACAATATAAACATAAATATAATCCGTGCATTTGTCGCAAGTACAGAAGTAAGGTCTGAAATGTAATGAATAATCCATAATAATAGCAATGTTTAAATACCATCCCAGAATTGGTGTCACAAGTGCACTAGCTACTAGAATAATACAAATAAAGGTCTGAATGAAAATAAAACTGTCTGAAAAAATACACAGTTATGATAAAGTGGAAGGGGACTTCAGAACTGCGAATGCCATGCAGCTATACCTCAAGTCTTAAGCGAATAGCAGAATCCGAGCAAATCTACTATACGCCACTGGGACCAACTCTGGTATCTTCACAAGAAGTGCAGAGTGTAGTATGAGTACAACCAACCCCATGTACCTAGTAAGTACCGAGCCTAATCTCGACGAAGTAGTGACGAGGCTAAGGCAGGTCACATACATTAACTTGTACGCAAAAATAATAATAACAATAATAATAGAAATAAAACAGGTATCTCTTTTCAACAGTTGAAGCCCACTCGGTAGTCATAACCAATTATTATTTCAATTAGTTTCCGTTGCGGCGTGCAACCCGATCCCACAATATATTCATATTCAATTCTGTTTCGGTGTGCAATCCGATCCTCCAATATATTCATTTCAATCAATTCTGTTGCGGCGTGCAACTCTCTCCTCCAATATATTCATTTCAATCAATTCTGTTGCGGCGTGCAACTCGCTCCTCCAATATATTCACTTTCATTTTCGTTACATGCAACCCGCTCCTCCAATATATTCATTTACTAATTCTTATAAAAGATATTACTCTAATAAATGCAATAATTAATATGAAATTATAAGATAATAATCATACAATAATTATGATTTATTAGAAATAAGTGATGACAAGTAGCAATTAATTATGAAAATTAAGGATGTAATAGGTATTTTAATAATTAGTATGTTAAACGTCAAGTGGCAATTAAGTCACATAAATAAAATAAGCATGTAGCAATTATAGCATGGATTCAAGGCATGATATTAAACAAAGAACACGAGAGAAACAATTAATATAATAATTAATTCATGATTTAAAATGATTTATAATTTTTTAAGTAATTATGCAAGCAATTAATTTGACGACGTATAGACACTCGTCACCTCGCCTATACGTCGTTCACATGCGTTTCACATAACAAATAATTTAAGGGTTCTATTCCCTCAAGTCAAGGTTAACCACGACACTTACCTCGATTTGCAAATAAATTTCGAGATTCCAATACACATTTGCCTCGCGAATTCGTGTCCAAAAGCTTCAAATCTAATCACAAACAATTCAACATACTCAACACGAATCGTATGAACTAATTCCATATGAAATTATAAATTTTTCGGATTAAAATCTGAAATTTATTTTAAAAATCAACAGTGAGACCCATATCTCGAATCCCGAAAAAACTCACAAAATCCAAAAATCCATTCCGATATGAGTTCAACCATACAAAAATTATCGTATTCCGACATCAGATTGCCTTTTAACTCCTCAATTAAAGTCTTTGAAGATTTCTATCATTTTCAATCCAATCTTTACCCATTTTAACTCAACAATCTTCTCACAAACCTTATCGGTACAAGCATGTATAACTAATACTCTCACATCCAAGAATCATCTTACTAGTTACCTATTTCTAGTTGGATTTCAAATTGAAGGATTGGGGAAAGAAATTCTTACCTCTTTGAAGCTCTAGCAACCCTTTGATGCGATTTCAAGATTTGATTTAAGGTAGAGTAGTTAAATCCTTAGTCCTTCCTTTCCTCTTTCTAGAATCGCTCTCCACTCTCTCTAAAACACCAGAAAATACCCAAAATCTAAACCCTAAAACGAGTTAAATGAAATGGGGGTCGGGTTTGTGATGACCTAAAATGTCATCTTTAAATTTAATAAGTAATTCTGTATTCTAAAAATTCAAAAAACACCATTTATCATTTATCGACTTGCGTGCGTAGTCCGTACAAATTTCCGAAAAGTGTTTATGTGAAAAATGGATTAAAATGTGAAATAGAGCTTTAAAAACTCAATTGAGTTGACTTTAGTCAACATTTTGAGCAAACAAATCCGGATCAATATTTTGATAATTTTTGTAGGTCCGTATCGTGATTTGGGACTTGGGCATATGTCCAGAATCGAATTCTGAGGTCCCTAGCTCGAGATATAAAATTTTGATGAAAAATTAAAAGCTTTAAAGCTTAATAATTTTTAAAAAATTACTGATGTTGGATTTATTAACCTCGGGTCCGTATTTTTGTTCTGGAGCCCGGTGTAGGTTCACTATAATATTTATGACTTGTCTGCCAAATTTGGTGAGAATCAGAATTGATTTAACGTGATTCAGACGTCTGGTTGTAAAAATATAAGTTTTAAAGTTTTCTTGGAAATTGCCTTTGATTTGGTGTCCGATTCGTAGTTCTTGGTGTTATTTTGGCAATTTGATCGTGCGAGCAAGTTCGTATGATGTTTTAGAACTTGGGTACATGTTTGGTTTGGAGCCCCGAGGGCTCGGGTTGGTTTTGGGTGGTTAGCAGATCATTTTCGGACTTATGAAATCTGGTTTTCTGCAAACTTCAGGCTTCTGGTGTGTTCTTCTTCGCGTTTGCGAAGGTACTCTCGCGAACGCGAAGAGAAAATTAGGGCTGGCACGTTTTCTGCTTCGCGTTCGCGACAGAGTGACCGCGTTTGCAAAGGCTTGAGGTTCAAAGATTCGCGTTCACGAAGGGAAAGAGGCTAGCCAGGATTATTGCCTTCGCGTTCGCGAAGGCCAAGCTAGGCAAGCTTCGCGTTCGCGAAGTAGCCCTCGCGTTCGCGAAATATAAAATAGGACAGCACAAATTTGTGCTTCGCGAACGCGAGGCATTGATCGCGTTCGCGAAGGTTAAAAGTCCCAGAAACAGAACTTAAGTTCTGGAAAATGGGATTCGTCCCATTTTCAACCCTTTTCCATTTTTGAGCTCGGGTAAGGCGATTTTTGGGCGATATTTACGGAAAAATATTGGGGTAAGTGTTCCTTATCCTATATTGATTATATTTCATGATTTCATACTCATTTATATCATGAATCCGTGAATTTATGGAAGAAAAATCAGATTTTTATAAAATCTTTCAAAAACAAATATTTAAGATTTGAAGGTCCATTTGACATCAGAAATGGATAAATTTTATATGGTTGAACTCGTCTCGGAATGGGTGATCGGATTTCGTAAGTTTTTCCGTGATTTGAGATGTGAGTCCCACTGCCGAATATTTTAATAAATTTTGGATTTTTATCCGAAATATTTATAAATTCATATAGAATTAATTCCTATGATTAGTATTGAATATATCGAATTGTTTGTGAATAGATTTGAAGCTTTCAGAGATAAATTTAAAAGAAAAAGTTGTGGTTGAATAATTGATTGGAATTTACAAAGCGAGGTAAGTATCGTGGTTAACCTTGACTTGAGGGAATAGAACCCTTAAATTATTTATTATGTGAATTGTATGTGAACGACGTATAGGCGAGGTGACGAGTGTCTATACGTCGTCAAATTAATTGTTTGAGGCAACTTCAAAAATTATAAATTATTTTAAATCATGAGTTAATTATTATAATATTTGTTTCTCTCCTATTCTTTGTCAAATATTAATTCTTGAATTCCTGCATTAATTGTTACATGCTATTTGAATTATGTGCCCTAATTGTTATTTGACATTTAGCATATTAAATATTAAATTACCTATTTTCTCCCTGATTTCCATAATAATTTGCTATTTGTCATTGTTTGTTTCATAATTAAATCATAATTATTGTATGCTTGTTGTCTTATAATTTTATATTAATATTTGCACTTATTGGAAAAATTTCTTCTATAAGAATTGGTAAATGAACATATTGGAGGATCGGGTTGTACGTCGCAACAGACTTATATAAAAGTCAATATTGGGGGATCGAATTGCACACCGCAATAGACTTATTAAAAAGTCAATATTGGGGGATCGGATTGCACGCCGTAACAGACTTATATAAAAGTCAATATTGAGAGATCGGATTGCACGCCGCAATAGACTTATTAAAAAGTCCATATTGGAGGATCGGGTTGCACGCCGCAATAGATTTATATAAATGTCAATATTGGGGGATCAGATTGTACCCCGCAATAGACTTATTAAAAAGTCTATATTGGGGGATCAGATTGCACGCCGCAACAGACTTATATAAAAGTCAATATTGGGGGATCAGATTGCACGCCACAATAGACTTATTAAAAATTCAATATTGGAGGATCGGGTTGCACACCGCAACAAACTTATATAAAAGTAAATATTGGGGGATCGGATTGCACGTCACAACAAACTTATTTAAAAGTCTATATATATACTTGATTGAAATAAATATAAGATAGAACTGAATGTGAATATATTGTGAGAGCGGGTTACACGCTGCAACAGAAGTGAATGTGATATATTGTGAGAGCGGGTTGCACGCTGCAACAGAATTGATGGAAATGATAATTGTTATTACTACTGAATTGGCTTCCATTATTATAAATGAGTTACCTGATTTATTTCTATTATTGTTATTGTTACTAATATTGCGTACAGGTAATGTAAGTGACCCACCTTAGCCTCGTCACTACTTCGTCGAGGTTAGGCTCATCACTTACCAGTACATGGGGTCGGTTGTACTGATATTACACTCTGCACTTCTTGTACAGATTTAGGAGTTGGTCCCAGCGGCGTGCCATAGACTTGCTCGGATTTCAGCTACTCGGAGGAGACTTGAGGTATAACTGCATGGCGTCCGCAGTTCTGAAGTCCCCGTCTATTTTACTTTAGCTGTGTGTTTATTTCCAGACGGCTTCATTTTATTCAGACCTTTATTTGTATTATTCTAGAAGCTTGTGTACTTGTGACACTAATTCTGGGATGTTATTTAGACACCGATAGTTTTATGGATTATTCACTATATTTCAAGCTTTGCTTCTGCATTTGTTTCTTTGATTATTAATAATTTAAAAATTATTTAAACATTGGTTAATATTATTCTAATATTGGCTTGCCTAGCAAGTGAAATGTTAGGCACCATCACTGTCAGAAGGTGGGAATTTTGGGTCGTGACAGTTGGTATCAAAGCACTAGGTTACATAGGTCTCACGAGTCACGAGCAAGCTTAGTAGAGTCTGAAGGATCGGTACAAAGACATCTGTACTTATCTCTCAGAGGCTATGAATTTTAGGAACAATATCACTTGTTTCTTATTCTGTCGTGCGATTTTATTCTATCATCGATGATTGAATCATTCTACTCTTATTCTCTCGCAGATGGTGAGAACACGTAATACCTCTACCGATGGACAGGGACCAGAACCCTCGGTAGCAACTATGGCCAGGGGTAGAGGTCGAGGTCGTGCCAGAGGCCGAGGTAGAGCTCGGTCCAGATCTTGAGCAGCTGCACCTATTATAGAACCTCAGGTGGATCTTCAGGAGGAAGTTCCAGTTCAGAATGTACCAGTTGGACCAGTTCAGGTCCCGAAAGGATTCATAGCCACTCCAGTACTTCAAGACGCTCTAGTCCATTTAGTAAGTCTTATGGAGGGCGTGGCCCAGAATGGTACATTTTCAGTGGCCCCAGCCGTCTTACAGGCTGGGGGAGGAGTACAAACTCCCACTACTCCCGCTTTGGAGCAGATGGCTCGCCAGAATCAGGCTCCAACAGCCCCGCTAGTTGGGGTAGTTTAGCCAATTATTACGGCACAGATCAGTGATAGGCCCTCCATGTCTTTTGAGGCCTTACTGAGACTGGATAAGTTTACCAAGCTCTTTTCAGTTCACTTCAGTGGTACACCTTCTGAGGACCCACAGGATTATCTTGAATGCTGCCACGAGGTGCTGCGGAACATGTGTATAGTTGAGACCAATGGGGTTAATTTTGATGTATTTCAGATGACGGATTCCGCCAAGAGGTGGTGGAGATATTATACATTGACCCGACCAGTCGGATCGCCTGCACTTACCTGGGAGCAGTTCTCTCAACTATTTCTGGAGAAGTTCCTCCCAATCACACTGAGAGGAATTCCGCAAGCAATTTGAGCATCTACAGCAGGGCAGTATGACTGTTACTCAGTATGAGTCCCGTTTTGTGGATTTGGCCCGTCATGCTCTCCTTTAACTACCTACGGAGGGAGAGAGAGTGAGGAGGTTTATTGAGGGACTCACTCACCCTATCAGACTTCAGATGGCCAAGGAGACCAGAAGTGAGAATTCTTTTCAGGCGGCTGCTAATGTCGCAAGGAAGATCGAGATGGTTCTTGCACAGGAGAGAGGGCAGAGGTCCGATAAGAGGCCTCGTCAGTTAGGTGGTTTTAGTCGTGTCTCGTCTGGAGGCAGGGGTAATTTTGTTAAGGGTCATCCTCCCAGACCGTTTCATTCAGCACTTCATGCATCTCCTGGTGCTTCAGGGAGTCACGATCCTATTATGCCGTACTCTGGGCAGCCAGTATTCAGTGCACATTCAGCTCCTATCAGTGCACCACCACTCTAGAGATACTACTGCGGTTATTTGGCCCATTTGGTTCAGCTTCAGCTTCAGCAGCCACGGTATCAGGATGGTTGTTATGTGTGTGGGAACATTGGTCACATCAGGAGGTATTGCCTTAGATTGGCGAGTGACAGATCTCGGCAAGATTCTTGTGCCATCATATCGGCACTGGTTGCTTCACCGCCTGATCAGCCAGCTAGAGGTAAGGGTTGGGTAGCTAGAGGTGGAGGTCAGGCTATTAGAGGTGGAGGTCAGTCCATTAGAGGTGGAGGTCAGACCGTTAGAGGTGGAGGCCAGCCAGTCAGAGGCCGTCCCAGGGAAGCAGTTCAGAGTGGTAGGGCCTAGCCCCGATTTTATGCTTTTCCAGCTAGACCTGAGGCCAAGTCATCTGATGTTGTGATCACAGGTATTATTCGAGTTTTCCATATAGATGCTTCTGTTCTATTTGATCCAGGATCTACTTATTCCTATGTGTCCTCCTATTTTGCTTCATATTTGGTTATGCCTTGTGATTCATTTAAGTGCTTCTGTGTGTGTATCTATNAAGTGGCAAGAACTGATCCCAAGAACCTCCAAAGTCTATAACACAAGCGCGAAGCATATCTTCCAATATATGAATGGTGCGCTCTAACTGCCTTTCTGTCTGTGGATGAAATGTTGTACCCAACTCAACCCGCCTGCCTAACTCACGCTGTACAGCCCTCCAGAAGTGTANATCATGCTATATTGGATTGTCATGCCAAGACAGTGACCCTAGCTATGCCGGGGTTACCTCGGTTAGAGTGGAAAGGAACTCCTGTTCATTTTGCCAGCAGGGTCNCTCACGAATGTAAATTTCAGCTAACCTCCCTGAAGAATAGGTAACTGCCACTGGAATGAAATGTACTGACTTGGTCAACCTATCCACAATGACCCAAACTGCGTCAATTTTTTCTGAGTCCATAGGAGCCCAACAACAAAATCCATAGTGATACGCTCCCACTTCCACTCAGGAATGTCTAACTTCTGAAGCAAACCACCAGGTCTCTGATGCTTGTACTTAACTTGCTGANCTTTTGTATTGATTTGGCTCCGGGCACTCAGCCCATTTCTATTCCACCATACCGTATGGCCCCGCCAGAGTTGAAAGAATTGAAAGAGCAGTTACAAGACTTGCTTGATCAGGGATTCATTAGACCCAGTGTCTCGCCCTGGGGATGCACCAGTATTATTTGTAAAAAAGAAAGATGGCTCTATGCGGATGAATATAGACTATCGGCAGTTGAATAAGGCCACTATCAAAAACAAATATCCGCTGCCAAGAATTGATGACTTATTTGATCAGCTTCAGGGTGCCAAGGTATTTTCGAAGATCGATTTGAGGTTTGGTTACCATTAGTTGAAAATTAGGGCATCTGATGTCCCTAAAATAACTTTTCGAATTCGGTAGAGGCATTACGAATTCCTAGTGATGTCATTTGGGTTGACAAATGCCCCAGCAGCATTTATGGATTTGATGAATCGAGTGTTCAAGCCTTATTTAGAGTCTTTTGTGGTTGTATTCATTGATGATATCTTGATTTACTCCAGCAGTCGAGAGGAGCATGAGCAGCATCTTCAAAGTGTGATTTACACTTTGAAGAATAATCAGTTATATGCCAAGTTTTCAAAATGTGAATTTTGGTTAGACTCAGTTGCCTTTTTGGGGCATGTTGTGTTAGCAGAAGGCATAAAGGTGGATCCTAAGAAGATAGAGGTTATTCAGAATTGGCCTAGACCTACCTCAGTTATAGAGATCCAGAGTTTCCTGGGTTTGGCAGGTTATTATCGTCGGTTCATGGAAAGGTTTTCATCTATAGCAAGCACATTGACCAGACTAACCCAGAAGGGTGTCCCATTCAGATGGTCAGACGAATGTGAGTTGAGCTTTCATAAGTTCAAGACCGCCTTGACTACGACGCCAGTGTTGGTATTACCCATAGGTTCAGGATCATATACGGTATATTGTGACACATCTCACATTGGGCTTGGTGCAGTATTAATGCAAGATGGCAAGGTAATTGCATATGCGTTATGGTAGTTGAAAGTTCACGAGAAGAATTATCCTGTTCATGACTTAGAATTGGCAGCCATTGTTCATGCGCTGAAGATTTGGAGGCATTACCTCTACGGCGTCTCGTGTAAGGTATTTACTAATCATCGTAGCCTTCAGTATCTGTTCAAACAAAAGGATCTTAATTTGAGGCAGAGAAGATGGTTGGAGTTGTTGAAAGACTATG
>AWOL01S0012296.1:11920-46085 GCA_000715115.1 Nicotiana otophora | reverse complement strand
TGCGTACCTCGATCTGAAATAATAGACACGGGCACACCGTGAAGGCGGACAATCTCACGAATGTAAATTTCAGCTAACCTCCCTGAAGAATAGGTAACTGCCACTGGAATGAAATGTACTGACTTGGTCAACCTATCCACAATGACCCAAACTGCGTCAATTTTTTCTGAGTCCATAGGAGCCCAACAACAAAATCCATAGTGATACGCTCCCACTTCCACTCAGGAATGTCTAACTTCTGAAGCAAACCACCAGGTCTCTGATGCTTGTACTTAACTTGCTGACAATTCAGACACCGAGCTACATATGCAACTATATCCTTTTTCATTCTCCTCCACCAATAATGTTGCCGCAAATCTTGATACATTTTGGCGGTACCTGAATGAATAGAATACCTGGAGTAAATATCCACACTTATTCACCAGCTCAGGTACTGTTTCTAACTCCGTTCGAGGACGAACATTTATTTTAGAAGTGGAGAATGTGATGAGTCAAAATATCATCTTTAAATTTAATAAGTAATTCTGTGTTCTTAGACCTCGAAAAGCACCATTTTATTATTCCTCGACTTACATGCGCTGTCCGTACAATTTTTCAAAAATTTTTAATGTGAAAAATAGAGTAAAATATGAAATAGAGCATTAAAAACTCAACTGAGTTGACTTTAGTCAATATTTTGAGTAAAGAGACCCGGATAAGTGTTTTGACAATTCTGGTAGGTCCGTATCGTTATTTGGGACTTGGGCGTATGCCTGAAATCGAATTCCGAGGTGCCTAGCTCGAGATATGAAATTTTGATAAAAAATTAAAAGCTTGAAAACTTAATGATTTTTAAGAAATTACTGATGTTAGATTTTTTGACCTCAGGTCCGTATTTTGGTTCCGGAGCCCGGTGTAGGTCCACTATAATATTTATGACTTGTTTGCCGAATTTGGTCAGAATCGGAGTTGATTTGACGTGATTCAGACGTCCTGTTGTAAAAATATAAGTTTTAAAGTTTTTTTAAAAATTTTCTTTGATTTGGTGTCCGATTCGTAGTTCTTGGTGTTATTTTGGCGATTTGATTGCGCGAGCAAGTTCGTATGATATTTTAGGACTTAGGTGCATGTTTGGTTTGGAGCCCCGAGGGCTCGGATTGGTTTCGGGTGGTTAACGGATCATTTTCGGACTTAGAAAATTTGATTTTCTGCAGACTTCAGGCTTCTGGTGTGTTCTTCTTCGCGTTCGCGAAGGTACTCTCGCGAACGCGAAGAGCAAATTGGGGCTGGCACATTTTGTGCTTCGCGTTCGAGACAGAGTGACCACATTCGCGAAGGCTTGAGGTTCAAAGCTTTGCGTTCGCGACCGAAGCCTAGCGTTCGCGAAGGGAAAGAGGCTGACCAGGATTTTTGCCTTCGCGTTCGCGAAGGACATCTCGCGTTCGCGAAGGCCAAGCTAGGCAAGCTTCGCGTTCGCGAAGTAGCCCTCACGTTCGCGAAGTAGCCCTCACTTTCGTGAAGTATAAAATGGGACAACACAAATTTGTGCTTCGCGAAGGCGAGGCACTGATCGCGTTCGCGAAGGGTAAAAGTCCCAGAAACATAACTTAAGTTCTGGAAAATGGGATTCGTCCAATTTTCAACCCTTTTCCATTTTTGAGCTCGGGTAAGGCGATTTTTGGGCGATGTTTACGGTAAAACATTGGGATAAGTGTTCCTTATCCTATATTGATTATATTTCATGATTTCATACTCATTTATATCATGAATCCGTGAATTTATGGAAGAAAAATCAGATTTTTTATAAAATCTTCAAAAAATAAAAATTTAAGATTTGAAGGTCCATTTGACATCAGAAATAGATAATTTTTGTATGGTTGAACTCGTCTCGGAATGGGTGTTCGAATTTCGTAAGTTTTTCTGGAATTTGAGACATGGGTCCCACTGCCAAATATTTTAATGAATTGTGGATTTTTATCCGGACAATTTATAAATTCATATAGAATTAATTCCTATAATTAGTATTGAATATATCGAATTGTTTGTGAATAGATTTGAAACTTTCGAAGACAAATTTAAAAGGAAAAGCTGTGGTTGAGTAATTGATTGGAATTTGCAAAGCGAGGTAAGTGTCGTGGTTAACCTTGACTTGAGGGAATAAAACCTTTAAATTATTTGTTTTGTGAATTGCATGTGAACGACGTATAGGTGAGGTGACGAGTATCTATACGCCGTCAAATTAATTGTTTGCCTGCTTACTTAAAAAATTATATATTATTTTAAATCATGAGTTCATTATTATAATATTTGTTTCTCTCTTATTCTTTGTCAAATATTAATTCTTCAATTTCTGCATTAATTATTACATGCTATTTGAATTATGTGCCTTAATTGTTATTTGACATTTAGCATATTAAATATTAAACTGCCTATTTTCTCCCTGATTTTCATAATAATTTGCTATTTGTCATTGTTTGTTTCATAATTAAATCATAATCATTGTATGCTTGTTGTTTTATAATTTTATATTAATTGTTGCACTTATTAGGAAAATTTCTTCTATAAGAATTGGTAAATGGACATATTGGAGGATCGGGTTGTACGCCGCAACAGACTTATATAAAAGTCAATATTGGAGGATCGGATTGCACGCCGCAATAGACTTATTAAAAAGTAAATATTGGGGGATCGGATTGCACGCCTCAACAGACTTATATAAAAGTCAATATTAGGGGATCGGATTGAACGCCGCAATAGACTTATTAAAAAGTCCATATTGGAGGATCGGGTTGCACGCCGCAACAGACTTATATAAAAGTCAATATTGGGGGATCGGATTGCACACCGCAATAGACTTATTAAAAAGTCAATATTGGGGGATCGGATTGCACGCTGCAACAGACTTATATGAAAGTCAATATTGGGGGATCGGATTGCACACCGCAATAGACTTATTAAAAAGTCAATATTGGGGGATCGGATTGCACGCTGCAACAGACTTATATGAAAGTCAATATTGGGGGATCGGATTGCACGCCGCAATAGACTTATTAAAAAGTCCATATAGGAGGATCGGGTTGCACGCCGCAACAGACTTATATAAAAGTCAATATTGGGGGATCGGATTGCACGTCGCAACAGACTTATTTAAAAGTCTATATATATACTTGATTGAAATAAATATAAAACAGAACTGAATGCGAATATATTGTGAGAGCGGGTTGAACGCTGCAACATAAGTGAATGTGAATATATTGTGAGAGCGGGTTGCACGCTGCAACAGAATTGATGGAAATGATAATTGGTTATGACTGCTGAGTTGTCTTCCATTATTATAAATGAGTTACTTTATTTATTTCTATTATTATTGATGTTACTAATATTGTGTATACGTAATGTAAGTGACCTGCCTTAGCCTCGTCACTACCTCGTCGAGGTTAGGCTCAGCACTTACTAATACATGGGGTCAGTTGTACTGATACTACACTCTGCACTTCTTGTGCAGATTTCGAAGTTGGTCCTAACGGCGTGCCATAGACTTACTCGGATTTCAGCTACTCGGAGGAGACTTGAGGTATAACTGCATGGCGTCCGCCGTTCTGAAGTCCCCGTCTATTTTACTTTAGCTGTATGTTTATTTCCAGACAACTTTATTTTATTAAGATTTTTATTTGTATTATTCTAGAAGCTCGTGCACTTGTGACACCAATTCTGGGATGGTATTTAGACACCGTTAGTTTTATGGATTATTCACTATATTTCAAACTTTGCTTTCGCATTTGTTTCTTTAATAATTAATAATTTAAAAATTATTTAAAAATTGGTTAATATTATTCTAACGTTGACTTGCCTAGCAAGTGAAATGTTAGGCGCAATCACGGTCCGAAGGTAGGAATTTCGGGTCATGACAGGGTTATAAAAACTCTCCAAATTTCCGGACCGAGCTACAGACCAGGCTAGGCACGCTCTGTAGCGAGCTAAATACCAGGCTAGGCACGCTCTGTAGCGAGCTACAGACCAGGCTAGGCACGCTCTGTAGCGAGCTAAATACCATGCTTTGCGAGGGATATAGCATGGTCTAGCGCGCTACAGACCTGGCTTCGCGAGGTTGAAATGATTCAACTCCCCAACGCACTGTTTAACCCAATAAGTCCGCAAATACAATACATTAGCTTACCTTGGCACTACGAAACCTTAAATTTCTTGGAGAAAGTTTAGGGGCATTACAATATTAAAACCATATGCCTCTTGAAATACTAATAATTCGTGCTTGAGGCAACATTGATAAAGAGGCTAACTCATACAATTAAAGCAAGAAGGAATGCTCGCATAATTCATCCTTCATTGAGATAGATACATAAAAATTAATCTTTGAAAGAGAATTCATGTGATGGAGAAAATTAACTTATCAAAAACAATATTCATGTGTTATTTGAAGTAGTTCATCTTGGTTATTGTCAATGGAGAACTTGTTCAGTAAAACTTCTTATTGGCCATTCATATAGCTTCATATGAATATGAATCTTTTCTCGAATTAGTACTCGATTAGGAGTTTGTTTTAATGCCTTCCTTACGTGGGGATGGGGTCAAAGCGAAACATTTATAATAGATCTCAAATACCTAAATATTAGTTACGCAAAAACTAAAAGTACTATTGTGATTAAACATATACATTCTTGTTTCCTTTTTAACCTACGCACTTAAGGAAAAAGAAAACTCCTAAAGTGACATTATGGCATATGGACAGACCTTAATTAATTTAAAACCTAATTATTTTCTTCTTCTATTTCCTTTTTAAATCTTACGAAAAATTTAGTCTTTTTCTATAAGAAAACAAACATTTAATATCTATTTACAATTTTATCCAACGTAAAATGTATTTACGAAGGACAAAAAAGGCAAACGACATTTCGACAGGGGCTTCATACTTTTAATATAATATAGATAGATATTACTTGTAATATTTTTAGATGACCTAATAGTATAAAAATTCTTTAGCTAGAAAATCTTATATGTACGGTTACCTCGTTAACATCCAAGTTCCAAGAAGGCGAAGAAGGCAAGACCAAGTCGAGTCTTGTATGATCATGTAAATTACAAACACATGACAAAGGATTGAAAAATATATACAATCCATAATTTGACATCGAGGAGTCCATCGTCACTTTGTGTAGCCTTACGATTGAATTAGTTTTACAAATACTAACTCATTGTTTTCCTAGTTGGGCACTACGATCTATTATCATAAAATTCACGTGTAAGATTTCAAACGAGTTTAATTTTTACACTCTCCGGTTACATTCACATGTTGTAGCAAGTATTAATTTATATTATTTTTAAGATTTCAAATTAATTTATATTATTTTTAAGATTTCAAATCTCACTTTTAATGGAAGATTACCTGTAATAATAGTGTGAAAATTATGTATACTCTTACTCTTGGTGTTAGTATTGTTAGATGTTTGTCATGATTTTCTTATCATATTTGATTTTTCTATCTCTTAAATAAAAGAGCAACATATATACCATAGCTGAATTTTTCTTCTTTTAGAAGAAAATTATAAATTTTTCATATTTGTCTAGTACTCCTTTTTCTTAGATAAAAATATTTTGGATTCTATAAATTGAGGATCATTTTTTCTCATTCAACAACATCCACAATCAGGGGCAGGTGTAGTATATAATTTCCGGATTCAACTAAACCCAGTATTTGTGTAACGTCCCGGTCGGTTATTTTGAGGAAATTAGTCCTGAACCCCTATTTACTGTTTCCTCTAATTTATTTTTGGGTTTTGTGACTTGTCGGGAGGATTTGTTTTTGGTTTCGGAGCAAAATGGGACACATAATCCCTAAAATAGAAGTTTAAGTCATAAGAATTGACCGTAATTTGAATAGTATGAAGACGACTCCGGAATAGAGTTTTGACGGTTCTTATAGCTCCGTATGGTGATTTTGGTCTTAGGAGCACGTTCGGATATTGAATTGGAGGTCCGTAGGTGATTTTAGCGCTAATTGTCGAAAGTTGGAAAAAGGATGATTTTTGAGAAGTTTGACCGGGAGGTGGACCTTTTGATATCGAGGTTTGATTCCGATTCCGAAAATCGGAGTAGGTCCGTAATGTCAATTATGACTTGGTGCAAAATTTGAAGTCAACTAGACTTGATTTGATAGGTTTCAGCGTCGGATGTAGAAGTTTGAAATATTGAAGTTCATTGGGCTTGAATCGATGTGTAATTCGTGTTTCTAGCATTGTTGGATATGATTTAAAGGCTCGACTAAGTTCGTGTGATGTTTTAGGACTAGTTGGTATATTTGGTTGAGGCCCCGGGGGCCTCGGGTGAGTTTCGGATGGTTAACGGATCCCTTTTGAACTTAGATGATTTTCTGGTGCTGGGCTGGTTCTGGTGTAATCGTACCTGCGCAAGGTTGACCGCAAGTGCAAGGAATGGGGTGCATGTGCGGAGCTAGGGAAGTGGGCCAGTGGTCGCAGGTGTGGTGTGTAGGCCGCAAAAGCGGAGTCGCTTCTGCGGGGGATCGATTGCAGAAGCGGGTGAGTGCTTGGGGAGGCTTGCGCAGAAGCGGATGAGGAACCGTAGAAGCGCATGAGATTTTTGTGCAGGTGCGAAACCTGGGGATTTAAGTGAACTCCGCAGATGCGGAGACTTCACCGCAGAAGCGGAATTTGGTCTGCAAAAGCGCAAAGCCTAGGCAGATTCTATAAATTCCAGGGCTCAGGATTTTTATCATTTGTTGGACATTTGAGCTCGGGTTTGGCGATATTTGAGAGCATTTTCGATGGATTTCTTGAGTTAAGTCCCTTGTGCTTATTTGTTATCATTAATCTTGTTTCCCCGTTAATTTTTCTACCTAGATTATGTGTGTTTAAGGTGGAATGTGGGAGTTTGAGGCTAGGGATTTGGAGAGTGTAACTTGGGGATTTGAATGGCGAGTTGGTGTCAAATTTTGATATGGATGAACTCGTGGTTGAATGTTTGTTCATATTTTGTGACTTTTACCCGATTCCAAGACGTGGGCCCGGGTTGACATTTTGGAATTTTTTTTTGATTCCTTGCTAAAGTCATAGATTTATGATTTAAATTAGTTTCTTGTAATTGTATTCATGTTATGAAATTACTTTTGGCTAGATTTGGACCATTGAGAGTCGGAAAATCGAGGAAAAGGCATTCTTACCGATTGATTAAGCGACATTTGAGGTAAGTGACTTGTCTAACATTGTGTGGAGGAAATTCCCTTAGGATTTGGTACTGTTGTAACAATTTGTGATATGTGAGCGCCGTGTATGCGAGGTGACGAGTGCGTACACGGGTTGCTTATGAAAAATTCAGTTCTTGCTGATTTGTCTTCTTTTAAAATACATTAACTGAGTTGCCTTAGAATATGTAGTGATCATGTTTAGTCTAGCATCGCATGTCTACGTGCCTTAACTCTTACTTGCAATTCGTGCAATATGCTTAGTTGAATTACCTTCTTTTATTGATTTGAATTAAATTTTTAACTGTAAGATTCTTGCTGAAAATTTATGTTTTCCTTCGATTACCTACTGCATATTTACTTTGGGACTACGAGGCGGTTCCTCGGGAGATCTCCCTGTACTACATATTTACTTTGGGACTATGAGGCGGTTCCTCGAGAAATCCCCCTGTACTGCATATTTACTTTGGGACAACGAGGAGTTTACTCAGGAGATCCCCCTGTACTGCATATTTACTTTGGGACTACGAGGCATTTACTCGGGAGATCCCCCTGTACTGCATATTTACTTTGGGACTACGAGGCAGTTTCTCGGGAGATCCCCCTTTACTGTATCTTTATATTTGGGACTACGAGGCGGTACCTCGGGAGTGCCCCTGCTGTGTACCTCAATTTATTGTGCTGATATTTACTGAAACTTCTTATTGTTTATATTCTCAGTTATTTCAAAATATTATTATATTTTCTGCCTTACTTTTCTTTTAAACCAGTAGAGCCCTGACCTGACCTTGTCACTACTCTACTGAGGTTAGGCTTGGCATTTACTGGGTACCGTTATGGCATACTCATACTATACTCTACACATCGTTTTGTGCAGATCTAGGTTCTTCCCACCAGACCAAATACCAGGGAGTTGGACCGCACGTGGAGACTTCAAGGTATATCTGCCAGCGTCCGCAAACCGCAGAGTCCCTCTCTATCCTTATTATGTTATTTTCCTGATTCTCCTTAGATTTGATGTATAGAGACACTTAGTATTTCTACTACAAGCTTGTAACTTATTTCCATCGGGTTTTGGGAGTTGTAATTATTGAATGGCAGTTTTATATTTATATATCATGAGTTTAGATTGGCGTTCATTTTATTATTCATTAATTTCGCAAATTTGTTGGCTTACCTAGTCTTAAAGACTAGGTGCCATCATGACGTCCTACAGAGGAAAAAATAGGGTTGTGACAAGTTGGTATCAGAGCACTAGGTTCATAGGTGTTATGAGTCATAAGCAGGTTTAGTAGAGTCTCACGGATCGATACGGAGACATCTGTACTTATTGTCGGGAGGCTATGGAATTGTTAGAAAAAGTTTCACTTTTTTGATTTCCATATCATGCGAGATTTTGACTTCGGACTCTAAAATTCTATCTTTCTATTATCTCACAGATGTTGAGGACACATACAGCTGGATCGGATGACCAGACACCCGCGCCCCTGCTAGAGCCACGAAAGGCTGGGGCCGAGGTAGAGGCCGAGGACGTCCATGTGGTATAGCCAGAGCACCCGCACGAGCTACTACGGAGGAGCCACCAGTAGCTCCAGTTGGAGGACAAGTACCCGAGACGCCTGTTACTGCACCAGCCCTCTAGGAGACTCTAACCCAGTTCTTGAGCATGTTCAGTACCTTGGGTCAGGCAGGATTGATACCTATTACTCCTGCCACATCTCAGGCCGGGGGAGGAGCACATACTCCCGTCGCCCGTACCCTAAAGCAGCAGGTTCAGGTAGACCAGGATTCAGAGATTATACCGATGCAGCCAGTAGCTCCAGTTCAGCTCGAGGTTAGGACAACAACTTCTGAGGCAGAGCAACTCAGACTCGAGAGGTATAAGAAGTACCACCCACCTACTTTCAGTGGCTTGGCGTCAGAGAATGCCCAGGGCTTTCTTGAGGAGTGACACCGTATCCTCCGTACTATGGGTGTTGCAGAGACTAGCGAGGCTTCTTTCACTACATTCCAGCTATAGGAGCGGCCTATCAGTGGTGGCGCGCATATGAGTAGGTTAGTCCGGCTGAGGCAGCTTCACTTACTTGGACTCAGTTCTCAGATATGTTCCTGAGGGAGTATATTCCCCAGAGTCTCAGGGTTGCTTGGCGCGCGAAGTTTGTGCATTTACACCAGGGTGCTATGAAAGTGTCAGAATATACGGTCTGATTCAGTGACTTGGCCAGGCATGCACCATCCCTGGTCGCTACTGTTCAAGAGTGGGTTCGTCGGTTCATTGAGGGGCTCAACCCCAGTATCAGATTGAGCATGGCCCGCGAGTTGGAGATGGATATTACGTACTAGCAGGTAGTAGGGATTGCTAGGAGGTTGGAGGGTATGCTGACTCGGGATAGAGAGGCCAAGAGGTCTCGAGAGTCTGGCACTTACAGTAGTATTCGTTCCCCAGCTACAACTCATTAGGGCAGAGGTTATATGGGTTGCCCTGTTCATTCATCACTTCCAGCCGCCAGCGGTGCTCCGGCCACTACTAGGCCCCAGGATCCTTATTATGCATCACCAGTGTCTAGTGTGCCTCATATACAAGGTGTTTCCAATGGTCAGTCCAGTCGATCATGCCCGATCTAGTTGCAACAGCCATGTCCTCCGAGAGCTTGGTTTGAGTGTGGCGACACTCGTCATTTGATGAGGGATTGTCCCCGATTCAGGAGGGGTGTACCTCCACAGATTTCTCAGGCACCACGTGCTTCATCGGGTCCTCAGGCTATGATTATAGTACCAACTACCACCCCACCTGCATAGTCATCTAGAGGCGGAGGTCAGACAGGTAGAGGTCACCCTAGAGGGGGAGGCCAGGCCAGATATTACGCCGTCCCTGCTAGGATAGAGGCCGTTGCATTAGATTCTGTTATCGTAGGTACTGTTCTGGTCTGTCATAGAGATGCATCAGTCTTCTTTGATCAAGTCTCCACTTATTCCTATGTGTCATCTTATTTTGCTTCGTATTTGGGTGTATCCCGTGATTCTCTGAGTTCACCTGTTTATGTATCTACAATTGTGGGTAATTCCATTATTGTTGACCGTATGCATCGGTCGTGTTTGATTGTTCTTAGTGGTTTTAAGACCAGAGCCAATTTATTATTGCTCAGTATGGTGGATTTTGATGTTATTTTGGGCATGGACTGGTTGTCGCCCTATCACGCTATCCTTAATTGTCATTCCAAGATAGTGACGTTGGCTATGTCAGGTCTACCGTGACTAGAGTGGAGAGGTACCTTGGATCATATTCCTAGCATGGTTGTTTAATTTCTTAAGCTCAGCGAATGGTTGAGAAGGGGTGTGATGCATATCTGGCCTATGTGAGAGATGTTAGTGTTGATACTCCTATTGTCGAGTCAGTTCCGGTAGTGAGGGATTTTGCAGATGTATTTCCAGCAGATATTCTGGGCATACCACCCGACATTGATTTGTTACCGGACACTCAATCCATTTCTATTGCATCTTATAGTATGGCCCTGGTAGAGTTTAAGGAGTCAAAGGAACAGTTGCAAGAGTTGCTCGATAAGGGCTTCATTCGGCCTAGTGTGTCACCATGAGGTGTTCCTATCTTGTTTGTGAAGAAGAAGGATGGTTCTATGCGAATGTGTATTGATTATCGCCAATTGAACAAGGTTATAGTGAAGAACATGTATCTATCTCCACGTATTGATGACCTATTTGATCAGCTTCAGGGTTCCTGAGTGTTCTCTATGATCGACTTGCGTTCAGGCTATCATCAGTTGAAGATTCGGGAGCCAGATATCCCGAAGACTGCTTTCAGGACTCGGTATGGTCATTACGAGTTCCTTGTGATGTCTTTTGAGCTGACCAACGCCCTAGCAACTTTAATGCACTTGATGAACAATGTATTTCAGCCCTATAATGACTCTTTTGTCATTTTGTTCATTGATGGCATTCTGGTATACTCCCGGAGTCGGGAGGATCATGAGCAGCACCTGAGGACTGTGCTTCAGACCTTGAGGGAGAAGGAATTATATGCAAAATTTTTGAAGTGTGAATTCTGGCTAGATTCAGTGGCATTTTTGTGTCATGTAGTATCGAGTGAGGGGATCAAGGTAGACCCGAAGAAGATTGAAGAAGTGCAGAGTTGGCCCAGACCATCCTCAGCTACGGAGATCCAGAATTTTCTTAGCTTGGCGGGGTATTACCGCCGATTTGTGGAGGGTTTCTCGTCTATTGCATCACCTATGACCAAATTGACCCAGAAAGGTGCTCCTTTCAGGTGGACCGAGTAGTGTGAGGAGAGCTTTCAAAAACTCAATACTATTTTGACTACAACCCCAGTGTTAGTGTTGCCTACTGGATCGGGGTCCTATACAGTGTATTATGATGCATCGCGCATTGGTCTCAGTGCGATGTTGATGCTGGATGGTAGGGTGATTGCCTACGCGTCTAGATAATTGAAGGTGCATGAGAAGAATTATTGTGTCCACGACCTCGAGTTAGCAGCTATTGTTTATGCCTTGAAGATCTGGCGGCACTATTTGTATGGTGTTCCTTGTGAGGTTCACCGATCACTGGAGTTTACAACATCTGTTTAAACAGAAGTATCTTAACTTGCGGCAGCGGAGATGGTTGGAGTTGCTTAAGGATTATGACATCACTATTCTCTATCATTCTAGGAAGGCCAATGTGGTGGCCGATGCCTTGGGTCGCAAGGCGGAGAGTTTGGAAAGTTTAGCATATCTACCAGTAGCGGAGAGGCCTTTAGCCTTGGATGTTCAGGCCTTGGCCAACTAATTTATCAGATTGGATGTTTTCGAGCCGAGCAGAGTTTTGGCTTGTGTGGTTTCTCAATCTTATCTTTATGATCGCATAAGGGAGCGTCAGTATGATGAACCCCATCTGCTTGTCCTTAAGGACACGGTGATGCCAAGGAATTCACTATTGGAGATGACGGTGTATTACAGATGCAGGACAGGCTATCTGTGCCTAATGTAGATGGTTTGCATGAGTTGATCCTCCAGGAGGCTCACAGTTCGTGGTATTCCATTCATCTAGGTGCCGCGAAGATGTATCAGGATTTGAGGCATCATTATTGGTGGAGGCGAATGAGAAAGGAAATAGTGGAATATGTAGCTCGTTGCCTAAATTGTCAGCAGGTGAAGTATGAGCATCAGCGACCGGGTGGATTGCTTCAGAAGATTATGGATTTTGTTGTTGGGCTCCCACGGACTCAAAGAAAGTTCGATGTTGTTTGGGTGATTGTGGATAGATTGACCAAGTCAAATCATTTCATTCATGTGCTTACTACTTACTCTTTGGAGCAACTGGTCTCAGGTTTACATCCGCGAGATTGTTAGGCTTCATGGCGTACCGGTATCCATCATCTCTGACTGGGGTACGTAGTTTATATCACGGTTCTGGAGAGATGTACAGCGTGAGTTGGGTACTCGTGTGGAGTTGTGTACATCATTTCACCCTCAGACGGACGGACAGTCCGAACGCACGATTCAGATATTGGAGGATATGCTTTGTGCATGTGTGATTGATTTTGGGGGGTTCTTGGGATCAGTTCTTGCCACTTATGGAGTTTGCCTACAATAACAGTTATCAATCGAGCATTCAAATAGCGCCGTATAAGGCTTTGAATGGTAGATGGTGCCGGTCTCCAGTGGGTTGGTTCAAGCCGGACGAGGCCAGGCTATGGGGTACAGACTTGGTTCAGAATGCCTTGGAGAAGGTTAAATTGATTCAGGATCGACTTCGTACAACCCAGTCCACATAGAAGAGTTCTGCGGATCAGAAGGTTCGCGAAGTTGCATTCATGGTTGGGGAGCGGGTTTTGCTCCGGGTTTCACCCATGAAGGGTGTTATGAGGTTCGAAGAGAAGGGCAAGTTGAGCCCTAGGTATATCGAGCCTTTTGGGATTCTTGAGAGGGTTAGAAATGTGGCTTACAGACTTTCACTACTACCTAGTCTCTTTGCAGTTCATCCAGTGTTCCATGTTTTCATTCTCCGAAAGTATCACATCGATCTGTCTCATATGTTAGACTTCAGCTCAGTCCAGTTGGACAAGGATCTATCTTATGTTGAGGAGCCAGTGGCCATTTAGGATAGGCAGGTTCAAAAGTTGAGGTCAAAGAACATTACTTTAGTAAAAGTTCAGTGGAGGGATCATCTGGTCGAGGAGGCGACTTGAGAGACCGAGCATGATATGCACGTCAGTTGTCCTCATATTTTCACCACTTCAGGTATGTCTTTATACTCGTTCGAGGACGAACGTATATTTTAAGAGGGGGAGGATGCAATGACCCGGCCAGTCATTTTGAGGAAATTAGCCTCGAACCCCTATTTATTGTTCCCTCTAATTTATTTTCGGGTTTTGTGACTTGCCGGGAGGATTTATTTTTGGTTTCGGAGCGAAATGGGACACATAGTCCTTAAAATGGAGGTTTAAGTCATAGGAATTGACCGTAGTTTGAACTGTGTAAATATGACTCTAGAATGGAGTTTTGACGGTTTCTTTAGTTTTGTAGGGTAATTTTGGTCTTAGGAGCGTGTTCGGATGTTAAATTGGAGGTCCGCAGGTCATTTTAGTGCTAATTGGGAAAAGTTGGGAAAATGATGATTTTTGAGAAGTTTCACCGGCAATGGACTTTTTGATATCGAGGTCGGATTCCGATTCTGAAAGTTAGAGTAGGTCCGTAATATCAATGTATAATTAATGTTTCTAAGAATACTTGATATGATTTAAAGGCTCGACTAAGTTCGTGTGATATTTCAGGACTAGTTGGCATATTTGATTGAGGTCCCGGGGGCCTCGGGTGAGTTTCTAATGGTTAACGGATCATTTTTGGACTTAGAAGATATTTTGGTGCTGGGCTAGTTCTGGTGTAATCGCACCTGCGCAAGGTTGAACGCAGGTGCGAGCAATGGGGCGCAGGTGCAGAGCTAGGGTAGTTGTCCAGTGGTCATAGGTGCGGAGAGGGGGATCGATCACAACAGGTGAGTACTTGGGGAGGCTTCCGTAGAAACGGACGAGGGACCGGAGAAGCGCATCCGCAGATGCGGAGATTTGCGCGCATGTGAAAAACCTAGGGATTTAAGTGAACTCCGCAGATGCGGAGACTTCACCGCAGAAGCGGTACCGTAGAAGCGAAATTTTGTCCCCAAAAGCGGAAAGCCTGGGCAGATTCTATAAATTCAAAGGCTCTGGATTTTTATCATTTGTTGGACATTTGAGCTCGGGTTTGGCGATTGTTGAGAGCGTTTTTGAGGGATTTCTTGAGGTATGTCCCTTGTGCTTATTTTTGATCAATAATCTTCTTCCTCGTTGATTTTTCCATCTAGATTATGTGTGTTTAAGGTGGAATGTAGGAGTTTAAGACTAGAGATTTGGAGAGTGTAATTTGGAGATTTGAGTGGCGACTTGGTGTCAGATTTTGGTAATTTTGGTATGGGTGAACCCGTGGTTGAATGGGCGTTCGTGTTTTGTGACTTTTACCCGATTCCGAGACGTGGTCCCGGGTCGACTTTTTGGGGCAATTTTTTTGATTCCTTGCTAAAGTCGTAGATTTATGATTTAAATTAGTTTCTTATAATTGTATTCATGTTATGAAATTACTTTTTGCTAGATTTCGGCCATTCAAAGTCGGAAAATCGAGGGAAAGGTATTCTTACCGATTGATTGAACGACATTTAAGGTAAGTGACTTATCTAACCTTGTGTGGGAGACATCCCCATAGGATTTGGTACTGTTGTAACAACTTGTGATATGTGAGCGCCGTGTACGCGAGGTGACGAGTGCGTACACGAGTTGATTATGGAAAATTCGATTCTTGCTGATTTGTCTTCTTTTAAAATACATTAACTGAGTTGCCTAAGCATATGTAGTGATCATATTTAGTCTAGCATCGCATGTCTACGTGCCTTAACTCTTACTTACAATTTGTGCAACATGCTTAGTTGAAGTACCTACTTTCCTTGATTTGAATTAAATCTTTAACTGTAAGATTCTTGCTGAAAATTTATGTTTTCCTTCGATTACTTGCTGCATATTTACTTTGGGACTACGAGGCGGTTCCTCTAGAGATCTCCCTGTACTGCATATTTACTTTGGGACTACGAGACGATTCCTCGGGAGATCCCCCGTACTGCATATTTACTTTGGGACTACGAGCACTTTACTCGGGAGATCCCCCTGTATTGCATATTTACTTTGGGACAACAAGGCGGTTCCTCGAGAGGTCCCCCTGTACTGCATCTTTATATTTTTACATTTGGGACTACGAGGCGGTACCTCGGGAGTGCCCCTGCTGTGTACCTTTATTTATTGTGTAGATATTTTGTGAAACTTCTTATTGTTTAAATTCTCAGTCATTTCAAAATATTATTATATTTTCTGCTTTACTTTTCTTTTAAACCAGTAGGGCCCTGACATGACCTCGTCACTACTCTACTGAGGTTAGGTTTGGCACTTACTGGGTACCGTTGTGGTGTACTCATACTACACTTTACACATCTCTTTTTGCAGATCTAGGTTCTTCCCACCAGACCAGATACCAGTGAGTTGGACCGCACATGGAGAGTTCAAGGTATATCTGCCAGCGTCCGCAGACCTCAGAATCTCTCTCTATCCTTATTATGTTATTTCCTCAATGCTCCTTAGACTTGATATACATAGACACTTAGTATTTCTATTGGAAGCTTGTGACTTGTTTCCACCGGGTTTTGAGAGTTGTAATTATTAAATGACAGTTTTATATTTATATATCATGAGTTGAGATTGGAATTCAGTTCATTATTCATTGATTCCGCAAATTTGTAGGCTTACCTAGTCTTAGAGATTAGGTTCCATCACGACGTCCTACAGAGGGAAAAATGGGGTCCTGACAATTTTATATGCAGAGCATAAATTTATATGTAAAACTCACTAAAATTATAATAAATAGTAGATATGAACCCATAACTTTAAAATATAATAGGTTCAATGCTAAAAATATTAAATGTTGAACCCATAGAATTAAAATTCTAGATCTGCCTCTGTCCACAATGTAACCATAAGGGGTTTGAGAGTCTTGTTTATGGGGAGAATTTCGGGACAAGTGTTAATCTGCCACTTGTGTTTACCTCTTTGTGAGGTTGTTCTCTCGATATTTTATACTCTCTTTATATAGTGTATTGCTCATCTCCGCCTGTGAACGTAGGTCACTTGACCAAACCACGTTAAATGTTGTGTCTCTTTTGGTATATTTCTCTTTTATTGTCTGATTTATTGTCGTTCAAGGTTTGCTTTACTAGCTTGCACATGACACCGGATTATTTCGACCCTAACAAGTATACCAATTCATATATATCACGAATTAAAATGAATAGAATGTGTGCCATATGATAAAAGTTTACTTATACTTTATTCATAACTAGTTAATAATTGAATAGTGCTTTACGCCGTAATCTGGAAAATGAGGCTCAAATGAATGTGGAATTGAAGATTAAGCCCTAAGCTAGCTTGCTGATTACAAGTATATCATTTAATGCTAATGACAAAGTCTTTGTATTAGCGTGACATTTGGCTTTGGGATGTAATCCAATTGTTAATGCTTACACACTACTAGAAATTCGGTTAAAACCGAACGCAATCGTCCGATCAAAAAACCGGCCGAATCGGTTGGTTTTTTCAAAAATAACATTCAATTTTTCTTTTACGAAACTGATCAACTTTGATCGAATTTTTTTCGCACAAAAATAAGAGAAATTATTTTTGCGTCCCGCGAAATATTTTTTTTTCAAGAAACTTACCGATGTGTTATGGACGTATGAGCATAAACCGAATGCTTACTTTGAAAGACAGAAAAATGTTGCCTGTCACAATGTGTTATGGACGTATGAGTTATTGACAAAATATCATACGGCAAAGCAACGACAAAAAATGCATTTAAACCACGATAAAAAAATGCAATATATCCATAAATTAACTAATACTGATCCATGCATTATAATATATCCATAAAATAATTCTTGAATTAATTACCCTGCCTAACTTGTTTATAAACCAAACGGCGAGGGCTACTGGGTCCCAAAATATAGGGCATTATATATACACAAACCATCTTCAGAAAGTGAGATATCTCTTTCTCTATTTTCTGATCATTTTAATATTGAGGTGGTGGTAATATTTTAGAACAAAAGGAAAATCCTTTCCAAAGAGCGCCAACTTCAAAACCCCCTTTTACTACTGGTGATATAAAAAAAGCCATTCCTCCTCAATGCTTTCATCGCTCTCTTGTTCGTTCGTTCTCCTATCTTGTTCAAGATCTCATACTTGTCTCCATTCTTTACTACATTGCCTCAACTTTTTTCCACCAATTTCCTTCCCCTTATAGTTACTTTGCATGGGTTTCTTACAGGATCGTTCAAGGTTTAGTGTTTTCTGCAATGCCCATGAATGTGGCCACAATGCCTTTAGTGATTACCATTTGGTAAATGACACTATTGGTTTTATCCTCCATTCTGCACTTTTAGTCCCATATTTCTCATGGAAAAATGGTCATCGCCGTCACCACTCTTAACACCTATATGCACCTATATATAATGACAGTGAGAGAAAACAAATTTACATTTCAAATGCAGGTGTGATTGCAGCTACTTATGTGTTGTGTCGTCTTGCTTTGGCACAAGTGCTAGCTTGGGTTATATACTTCTATGGGGTACCACTCCTAATTGCGAGAAACCTTTATATATTAACCACTCTTTTGCACCATACTCATCCTTCATTGCCACATTATGATTCATCCGAGTGGGATTGGTTAAGAGGAGCTCTAGCTACTGTAGACAGAGATAATGGTGTTTTACTAAATAAAGTCTCACACCACATTGCAGATACTCATGTTGTGCATCATCTATTCCCAGCCATTCCACATTACCATGCAATGGAGGCGACCAAAGCTATTAAGCCATTGTTAGGAGAATATTACCAATTTGATAATACCCCAGTTCATAAGGCAATATGGAGGGATTTTAAGAAGTGCATCTATGTGAAGAAAGATAATTATTTACCTAAATTGGTTTAATGTTCAATAATACTCGTGCTAATAAGTATTTTGGATTGTGTGTCGTATTTGTTGTTACTATAAATACAATGTATGCTTTAATTGTTACTTTATTTAATGTACTTATTATTAAATTCTTCGTCATGTAACTATGAAAATGTCCATTTTATAGTATTGTTAAATCTCTCATTAAGTAACTATGAGGCTCAAGCGTTGTTGTAGATGGTGTTTCAAATCAACATTTCTGTTGTGCATAATCACTGAAACTTGGACTACTTAGAGCGTATAATCTGTTGTTAATTATAACAATTCGGACTTTGAGGAAAGCTAAAAGCTAATAACAGTATGATTATATAAAGTTGGTGAAATACATTGACAATCCCCTTAAAGTTAGCACGTGAACTGCCAGTATGGTAACAACATTATTGGGGACATTATTTTTTCTCTAACGTACATGTCCATTTATTTGTGCATATAATAGTGTATATTTCTCGATCAAGAAATGATCAGATTCGACGTATGTATCTTCATCAGCTAGTTTTTCTAGAGTGATGAGAAAATGGGAACACCTGGTAAATTACCTCCGCCATCGACAATGAAAACATTGCCCGATACGTATTGCGAAGAATTGTGTATTAAGTACCGGACCACTGATGTTAAAGCTGGATCTGTTGTTCCAAAAGTTCTCAGAGGAACTGCTTTGAAAACAGCATTATGGAAACGTTTCTGTTGGACAAGTTTCTCTGTTATCTCAGATTTGAAAACTCCTGGTGCTATTGAGTTCACTCTGATCTTGTCTACTCCCAATTCTAGGGCCATTATCTGCCATTAGTTTTTTGAATACTTAATGCAAATATATTATAACAGAGAAGAAAATTGCAGAAAAATCAATGGTAGATGCAGCCTTGTAGGAATTAAAACCAAGTAAGACAGTAGGTAGTATGTAGTCCAGTGTTGTAGCTAGTAGTAGCAAAATGATTAAAAAAAAATAGTTATCCACGGTGGCGGAGTCAGAATTTTCGTTAAGGGGTATCAAATTATATAAAAATAAGCATACAAGAAAATTAAGAAGAGTCAATACATATTATATATACATATAATTGTTTTTTACCTACCTACACAATGTATTTTCTTCACGAAGGGGTGTCAAATAGGTTGGATAATGAGCTTTTAAAAAATGGGTCAAATATAGATAAGAACCATATTATCCACTTAAAAAATGGATAATCAATGGATAACTAATGAGTTTAACTTTTATATTTGTAAAATCTCAAATTGGGGATCCTCAAGTTTAGAAGACTAAGAATTCTCCCTAAAGTGGTCAAAATGAATATCCATATTATCTGCCGGTTAACCTGTTTTTATCTGTATTAAATATGGGTCAGGTCGGATAATTTATCCGTTTTTGCATTACCCGTTTTCGATCCACCGATATCCAACCCAACTAGTTCGTTTGCCACCTACTGTAGCCACATACAGTGAACGATGGTCAACTGGACATTCTTTATCAGATATTATACTACTGCCTATGAATAAAAAATTACTTTTCGAACATGCATGTCAAATCTTGAACACCCTTAATAAAATTAGTGGCATATATATACGCACCTTAGTGACCACGTCAAGAGCTATCTTTGAAGAAGCGTAAGCAAGACTCCCCGGTAATAGTGCACGATTCAGTGCAACAACTGAAGATATATTAATGACAGATCCTCCGCCCTGTTTAGCATCGCGCATGCGTCTACAGACATATTTGGAAACCAGCCAAGACCCTCTTAGGTTTGTATTAAAGGTATGGTTCCACTCATCCTCTGATAATTCCAGTGAAGAGCTTACACTACCTATATAGATATAGAGTTTTAAGTTTCATGCGTTGATGATAATGTAAAATATAAATTAGATCATCTATGAGATAATTATAAGTATATATCTTGATAATATAATAGGTAATATGATAAAGATGATAGAGTTGTACTTTTTCATATTTAAGAATAATTAACTTTAAATTTCTCATTTACCTATAGCTTAAAAATAAATTGAATAGAGGGAGTAGTAATTTAGAACTTCATAATACACAACCTCTAATGCCGGCATTGTTAACCAAGGCATCAATACGTCCGAAGGCACCCCAAGCTCTTTGTACAGCAGCCTCAATGGTAGCACCATTGGCATTGATGTTAAGCTCAACGGCGAATGCACGTCGGGTGCCGTCTGAATTGATCTCGTCGCAGAGAGATTTGAGCCTGTCAACACGACGAGCGGCAGCAATAATGCTACAGCTGGCTTTCGCCAAGTTGAGACACAAATCTCGCCCAATTCCTGAGAATGCCCCTGTCACCATCACTACTATTCCGCTCAGGTCTTTCCACAGCTCCATTGTTTAATTTAGGTAATTATGTAGCTAATAATGTAATAGTGCAGAGAGTTATATGCATGGCTACGTACGTTTTATAACATTGTTGCAGGCAAGATTGAAAGTCAATTAATTGTTTTACGAAAGGGGAATAGTGCACGCAATTAGTGGCTGTGCCTCTAGGGTATCGTCTAGCCTTAAGTTTATTGTGAACTCAGTGGCTTTTGTATTAAGAATTTTACTAAATTTTTATAAATATTTAATTGTAAACCTAAATTTATATATGTACGACTAGATTTTTTTTTAAGTATAGAAACAATAAAAATAAGTGGGATAGCCTGCGTTTATGGTCAGTGGAAATATTTTGTGGCAGTGGCGGACCACCTAGCTAGAATGGCCTCTAACAATCAGGAATGAACTTATTATGAACATCCCTAGCAGTTGATATAGGTTCCTACTATGTGGACAAGTGCCAAATGCCTAGTATTAGCCTATCAGTCTTATATAGTATAAGGCCAATTTTTTTGTTAGCTAGAAGTAGAGCAGAAGTAGAGCCAATTTTTAGAGGAAGAATTAACTTTTGGTATTATTACTTTATGTATATGGGTATTGGGTGGGGTCGAGTAGGGTAATTCCTATTTTAAGGGCAAAAAATTAATTGATCGGTCGCAATTAATTGCATTCGCTAAGAAGAAAATATATAAAATATGTATATTATCTATACTATAATAAAAATGGAAAGTCCTTAACTTAAAAGTCAAATTACTAAAATGTCCTTTTATTATTTAACTACAAACATATTTAATTTAAGTAAAAAACAAAAAAAAACTAGAAATAGAGCAGACGCTAAAAACGTCCACTTCGACCGGCCAAGCGACGCTTCATGCCCCTTCGTTATGGTCACAACCATTCGATGCACCAGTTTCCATTAATCTTATTTGCCCCTCCCATTTGGAAGAATGTTTAAGTAAATCTCTCTGTTGCGTTATACTTTTCTTGTCATTTTTTACTGGTTCTTCATACTTAGGTGTCTTCTGACATGGTCATTATCCAAGTTTGAGAACAAGACAAATCTCTCCCTTAATTTTGATTTTTCTTTTTCATTCTAAGACTTAATCTCACTCATTGAAAATCTTCAAACTTAAGAGGCTTTGTAAAGATATTTGCAGCCTAATCATGAGACTTCATATATTTGAGTTTGAATTCCTTCTTGGCAATGCACTCTCTGATAAAAGTGATATTTTGTATCTATATGCTTGCTTCGATCATGATACACCGGATTCTTGGCGAGTGCCTGTGCAGATTTGTTATCAATACAAATCTCAGTAGCTTCAATTTGTGGCAAATTGAGCTCCTTCAATAATCTTCTTAGCCAAATAGCATGACAGGTACATGATGTTGCTGCTACATATTCAACTTCACAAGTCGAGAGATTAACTATGGACTGTTTCTTTGAACTCCAAGAAATAACAGAATCACCCAAGAAAAATACAAAACCAGATGTGCTTTTTCTATCATCAATATCTCCCGCATAATCACTATCACAAAATCTCATAAGGTTGAAATCATTAGAAGAACAATAAAATAATCCAAAATCGATCGTACCTTTTAGGTAACGAAGAATTCTTCTAGTGACTTTCAAATGGGTGGAGGTAGGAGCTTCCATGAAGCGACTTATTACTCCAACTGCAAAGAGTATATCTGGCCTGGTACAAGTCAAGTACCTCAAACTTCCTACAAGACTTTTGAAAAATGTGGGATCAACATTTTCACCTTCATCAAACTTGGATAATTTTGTCCCACTCTTCATTGGTGTGTTCACGGGGTTGCAATCGATCATGTTGAACTTCTTCAAGATCTCCTTCGTATAGCTTTCTTGAGAGATGAAAATTTCATCCTCCATCTACTTCACTTCTAGGCCCAAGTAGTATGACATGAGTCCTACATCTGTCATCTCGAACTCACGAGACATATCTTTCTTAAAAGCTTCAAAAAAACTTGGATTATTACCCGTAAAAATAAGATCATTAACATAAAGACAAACAAGTAAGATATCTCCATTAGTATTAACTTTAAGGTAAAGAGCATATTTATGGAGACAACGAGTAAACCCATTGTCTTGAAAATACTTGTCGATGTAACTATTCCATGCTCGTGGGGCTTGCTTTAATCCATATAAAGCTTTCTTCAACCCCAACACTTTATCTTCATGGTTTTTGACCACAAAGCCCAATGGTTGTTCAACATAGACTTCTTCTTCAAGATAGACATTCAAAAAAGCTGACTTGACATCTAGTTGATGGATCTTCCACTTCATTTGCGTCGCCAAAGAGATAAGCAAACGAATCATCTCCATGCGGGCAATAGGTGCATATACTTCTTTATAGTCAATGCCTTACCTTTGCTTGTAGACTTTAGCCACAAGTCATGCCTTGTATCACTCCACATATCCATCAGCATTCTTCTTTGCCTTATATACCCATTTAACTCCAATTGCTCGATGACCCTTGGGAAGTGTTGTTAAGTCCCAAGTGTTGTTCTTCTCTATTGACTCGATCTCCTCCTTCATGGCTTGTCTCCACCTTTTGTCTTCAACAGCTTCATCAAAGTTCATTGGTTCACTATCAGCAAAGAGACAATATAAAAAATCAAAATTAGTAGCTTCTTCTGTTTCCTCATAGAGCTCTTGAATACTCCTTGTCCTTTACGCTTGTTCATTTAAACTTTCTTGAGAAGAGGGAGATGCAACATTTGTTGGAGAAGGAGGTGGAGTTGTATCCTGCACAGGTTCCACGGTCTTTGGTTCTTCTTCATCACCAAAGTATGGAAGAAAATCATATGAAGTTTCTTCCTGAGCTTCCCAGTTCCATGCCAATTCTTCATCAAATTCAACATCGCGACTTACCACCATCTTGTCGCTACTTGGGTTGTATAGCTTGTAGCCTTTTGAACTCGTACCATAGCCAACAAATACATGGTTGACACTTCGATCGTCAAGTTTCGCTCTCCCTTGATGTAGCACATGAGCATAAGCTATGCTCCCAAAGATTCTCAAGTTCTTGACACTTGGCTTTCTTCCACTCTATGCTTCTTGAGGGGTTTTATCTCTAACATTCTTCATTGGAGACCTGTTGTTCAAATAAACTGCACAAGATACAACTTCTGCCAAAAGTTCCTTAGGCATATTTTTAGCTTTTAACATACATCTAGCCATATTAAGAATCGTTCGATTCTTTCTCTTTGCAACTCCATTTTGCTAGGGTGAATAAGGTACCGTTAGAGAACGACGAATTCCATGAGATTTACAAAAGTCATTAAATTCTTTTGAAGTGAATTCGCCTCCTTTATCGGACCTTAAAGCTTTTATTTCATAGCCACTTTCTTTTTCTACAAGTACTTTGAAATTTTTAAAAGCAGCAAAAGCTTCAGATTTTTGGTTCAAGAAATAAAACCAAGTCTTTCTACTAAAGTCATCAATGAAGAGTAGAAAGTATTTACTTTTACCAAAGGAAGGTGGATTGATTGGTCCACACACATCAGTGTGAACAAGCTGAAGCGGTTTGGTTGATCTTGACATTGCATCCTTTGGAAAACTCCTCCTTGCATGTTTTTCAAGAAGACAAGCTTCACACAATTGATTGGGATGACTTATTGATGGTATCCCATGCACCATGTTCTTTTCTCCCATTTATTTGAGCGCTTCAAAATTCAAGTGGCCAAATCGCATGTGCCAACACCATGATTCATCTTGCACATTAGCCTTTAAACACTTTGCATCAATTGTCTTAAGATTCAAAGAGAATAATCTATTCTTATCCATATGCACTTTAGCAATTAGAATTCCACTTGAATCTCTAAGCCAAAGATGCATATTTTTCATGTGGATGTCATATTCCTTTTAAATAAGTTGGCCCAAACTCAAAATATTACTTTATAATTTTGGGACATAATAAACATCTTGAATTACCTTGTGACTACCATTTTTACAGAAGATCAGAATCGTACCTATCTCTTCAATTTGAATCTTTAAGGTATCTCTAAAGGACACATTGCCTCTCACCGTTTTATTGATCTCCACAAACTTCTCTTTGCATCCACACATATGATTGCTTGCTCCATTGTCCAAATACCATGAGCTGCAATCATCCCTGTCTTCTTTTTTTATTGCCATCAACAACATTGACTCAACTTCTTCTTTCTTGTCGTCAACAAGGTTAGCTTTTTCTTCAATATTGCTATGACATTCCCAAGAGTAATGGCCAAATTTATGATAATTATAACACTCAATTTTTGATTTGTCATACCTTTGTCCATTATTTTCTTGGTAATAGCCACGTCCTCTTCCTCCTCTATGTCCACGACCACGACCTCTAAATGTCTGGTGGATTTTAACTTCATTGTTGAAGTTGTTACCGTTGCTTCTTCCTCTTCCATGACTACCACAGCCTCGTCCCCGTCCATTCCCTCGATAACTCTTTTCACCTCCATAATCCTTGAAGGATGCCTGAGTTTTTAGAAGTTGCTCTAATGGCACTTCTTGTCTCCTTTTGATCTTTTCTTCGTGGGCCTGTAAATAGCCCTCCAATTGCTCTACCAGCATAGAGTCTAAATCTTTAGACTCCTCAATAGCACACACCAAAAAATCAAATATAGGAGTTAAAGTACGAAGGATCTTTTCTACCACACGGACATCTTCTATGTCCTCCCCGTATCTTCTTAATTGATTTACAACAGCCTTCACTTTTGAACAATAATCCGAAATGCATTTGGATTCTTTCATTTTTAAAACTTCAAAATCAACCCTTAGAGTTTGAAGTTTAACCTTCCTCACCTTGTCAACTCCTTGAAGAGAATTTTGTAAAATCCCCCAAGCTTCCTTTGAGGTGGTAGCATCTGCTACATTCTCAAACATGTCATAATCCAAATATTGGTGGATGAGCGTGAGGGCTTATTGATCCTTCTTCCTCGTCTTTGCCAAGGCATCTTTTTTATTTTGAGGCATAGCTTCCTCATTATCGGGTTTTGCATACCCTCTATCTATGATTTCCCACACATCTTGAGAGCCAATAATGACTTTTATATGTAGACACCATTTTTCATAATTATCTTTTGCAGAAGCAAAGTTTTTACCGCAGATGCGACTATTTATCCGCAAATGCGGAAAGTACTGGGCAAAAGTTATAACAATCGAAGGCTTTGTTCTTTCTTCATATTTTGAGATGTGGAACTCGGATTAAGGCTATTGTTGAAGCAAATTTCATCACAAGGATTGGGGTAAGTGTTCTCTACTCATCTTTAATTACATTTCATGAATCTATCTCCAGTTTTGGCAATTGGTTGAAGAATTTTAAAGAGAAATTGGGGGTTTTGGCCTAAAGTTTCATAATATGAATTTTTGAGTTCTGAACACCGATTTGGAGTCGGATTTGAGTAAAACTAGTATGGTTGGACTCGAAATTGAATGTGTTTTCGGATTTTGGGAGTTTTGTCGGGTTCCGAGGTGCGGGACTGGGTGTATTTTTGGCCGGATTTGGGATTTGATTTAGGATTCAATCTTTATCATTTGGAATTTGTTTCCTTGGGCTTTATTTGATGTATTTGAGTTGCTTTTTGCTAGTTTTGAGCCGTTCAAAGGTCGCTACGCACTCGAGGGCATTCTTGGAGCATCGCTTGGCTTGCTCGGTATTGTAATTGGCTTGTTCGAGGTAAGTAACTCTTCTAAACTTAGTGCTGAGGGTATAGAACCCCGAATTACGTGATATGTGATTAATGATGAGGTAACGCATATGTTAGGTGACGGGTGTGTGGGCGTACACCCTGTCAATTTGTGATTCTGTTGTTTAATGGCACTGTTTAGTGACCCTATTTTGTTGATAACTGTGTTTTCACCATGTGATTAAGTAATTAAGTTGTACATCATGCTAGATATTATGTTTAGGTTTTATGATGATATTGTTGGAATCCATAGTGGTCGTTTCTTGCTATCATCTCATCAATTTCATTGATATTTCGTACTCAGTCACATTCATGCATTTATATCATGTCACAGTCTCAGTTGTTACTTATTGATATATCATATCATTATTCCGGGTCAGTTTTCATGACATTGGGAGCCTGTGGGCGAGACTGGATAGATTGATGACTGAGTGAGGCCGAGAGCCTGATTATGAGTAACAGTTATGGGATCGGGCTGCAGGCAGGAGCGATTATATTGATTTATGATAGCGCTTGGGCTGAAGGAGCCCCTCTAGAGTCTGTAACACACCCCCAGTGAGCGCGGATAATATTATTGAGGGATGGATTTACCTGGACATGGATCTGTCCGAAGTATTTGATACTTGGAGATGGATTTCTCCACAGGGTAGGATTGCCCTTTTTCCTCGGTACTGGTTGACTTGCAGTCAGTTTTGTATATGTTCCGGGATGGATTTTCCTGGGCCGTATGGGCCATATACAGTACCGAGTGGTTGAGCACGATGAGTGAAAAGTGTAAGGCAGTGAGATTGAGTGCTCTGAGAGTGTGAGTACATGATTCATCTCTGAGATACATGGCATTGGTATGCACATATGACATACAGGCATAGAGAGGCATTTTTTCTCATATTGTACGGTATCACGTCATTCATGATTTTTGTTTTTACACATACTGAGATGTGGGCATAGAGAGGCATTTTACACTTGCTATCTGGAAAGAAAACAAAACATCTAATTTATTGTGGAGAGGATTTTTGGAAAAATTTACAGTTTTCTACTATCTCATATTTTTACTACAATTTCGGTAAAGGATTTGGGTTTTCACTGATATTCTTGAAAAATAGAACTATTTTCGGAAAACTGTGAAATAGTTGAGCATTTGTTTATCTCTGAGTTATTTTCTTATTTATATGCTCTACGTTGTTATGAACTGCTATTGGTTATTGGTGTTGGACCCGACCTATGTTCCAGCTCGTCACTGCTTTTAATCTAAGGTTAGGTTTGTTACTTACTCAGTACATGGGGTCGGTTGTACTGATATTACACTTCTGCACATTGTGTGCAGATGTTGGCTGTTGTTGTTGCTGTGCTAGATGGCTACCGGATTTGAAGATGTACATGCGTCCCTGTTGTAGCTTTCTTTTGTTCATGGTAGCCTTAGATTTATAAAAACTCTGTTTATATACTTTTCAAGCAGAAGATGTATTTACTTCATATCGGCTTTGTAAATTCTATTCTTAGAAGTTCATGATTTGTTCTACCAGTCCTTGGTGAATGTATAAGATTTAGATAATTCTTTTTGTTTAATTGCCTTATTAATATTAGTGGAATTGGATATTTATTAGTTGGCTTACCTAGCGGATTGAGTTAGGTGCCATCACGACTGGTGAATTTTGGGTCGTGACATCCCTTCATGGGAATGAGCAAACCAAAATTTAGTCAATGAGTAAGGCATGACCTCTATATTATTCCTTTCTTCTTGTATCATTTTTTCTACGTCTGATGAGTGAATCTTCGTAGTTATCCATGCTGCCACAATTTAGACAAGTGTTATTTGAGTAATGAGTTTATAGTTTAATTATAGTTAAAACTATACAATAAGCATTAATTGATAATATGATAAAAATAATATCCTAACCTGCTATAGTAGATTATACTACACTGATGGTATAAAAATTTCTTTACACTAATTGTGTATATAACTTAAATTCTTGATGAGTCAGTTCAGAAACAGTCTCTCTATCTCGATAGCTAGGGGTAAGGTTTGCGTGCACTAGATCATATTTGATTCAGCAATGTTTTATTTATTTTTATGAATATGCAGCCATGTTAAAGGTTAAACGTTTTCGAAATCTATTAAAATCAGCTCATGGACCATATGATGCTCCTGGACGTTCTTCATCATCAATAACTCCAGCACCGACACTTGTTATAGAGTCCTCAATATCGTTACAAGCTCCCCCGCATGCTCCTGCAAGTTCCTCAGTAGCTGATGAAGTCCCACAACAAGAACAAGCTCCAACTCAGCCTTCAAATCCAAATGCAATGTCCACACGCCATCCCGGATGTGAATCTACACAACATTGAAAAGTTAAGGCAATAGGTATATGCCTTATATGTATGTTTATTTCACTTTATAAATTTCTGTTGTTTTTCCTTTTGGTTGACTAACTTGTTTTTTTAATTAAAGACTCAAACAACACTACCAAGCACATTAAGATCAAGGTCAATGAGGTCAACAACCTACCTATCGGAGACCGCACCATTGTGGACTTTGATATCTACGATGCAGCATATGGGGAAGTGCAAGGGTTGCTTGCCGGATATTGTGAATTACTGGCTATTGATGGTAATTTTTTCCTAATTAATTTTGACAGGTGGTCAGCACCGTCAGGTATTCCTAAAATTTACAAGGAAGACTGTTTAGAAGCCATGCTAAATGTATTACACATATGTCTATTTATTATAACTAGATTTTTATGCATGTATAGAAAACTAACTTTATTTTTCTTTTTCATTTGAAGTCCCGATTCTTTTTTAGGACTACTAATGCCATTGCATACTAATGCCATTGCATACAGATCTAACTTCGACTCATCATCTGCAACTTTCACCTATTTGCAACAAGAGGTCACTCATTTGAAAACTAACTTTATTTTTCTTTTTCATTTGAAGTCCCGATTCCTTTTAGGACTACCAATGCCATTGCATAAAGATATAAGTTCGGCGCATCATTTGCAACTTTCACCTATGTGCAACAAGAGGTCACTCACTTGGAGTCCCAATTAGTAGACACCTTAACTCTACTGAAAGCTTACATGATATCAAAGGAAGAAAGAGTTCCCGAGCAATTTGTTGCTCTGTTTGCTCCTCAACCATAGGTAACTGAAGTGTCACGAGGATATAGTCCTCATCTTGGTCATAGCTAGATAACTTTAAGGAAGCATTCAAAATTTAAATATAGTACATTGGTCAGATTTTTCATCTAAATATTCTTTTTATTGTTTCAAGCCTAGTGAGATGCAGAGAGTGAACCTACATCACCGGTTGATGTAAGAGGATTATCGGGCAGCAGTTACCAGAATCACCAAGCAAATACTTAGAATGTTATTTATTTAATGTGGAACCACTGTTGGTTTTATGGATTTTAGGTAGTAATGTGTAGGAGCTACTTTAGTTTATATTGCTTTAGTGTGATTTGTAGTACTTGAATTTGTGACTGTTTCTATTGTGGATGTTTAATGAAATTTGATTTCTGTTATATAATGAGTATTATTTAATATATAATTTTTTTTTGTTTATGCATATGGTGATACAAGCTTGATCTTATTTAATCGGGCAATATTTAATGAGAAGAAAACGCATTTCAATATTCAACTTGTCATGGTAATTAATCCCCCACAAATTAAAATTTATGAAAGTGATTATATTGTGGAGATTATAGATCCAAACTAATTAATTATTTTTAACATAAAGCTCATATTGTGATGGTTATACACTGTCACTAATTATTTTTCAAAAATCACAGATCATATTGCAACACTCACAAAGCACTACAAATTATTATTTTTTAGCATTGAAATCATATAACGAAGGTTATAAGCCGCCCTTAATTGACTTTAAAACCCCACTAATCACAAATTTAATTTGCGGAAGTCGTTGTGGGGGTTTTTAAAACTGCCATAAAAAGCCTTGTGGCGATGATAACCATGGCGTTTCTTAAAACCCCCCACAATTCAATTTGTGGGGGTCCGAAACCGTTACAAAATTAAGAAAACACCTCCACAAATTACACCTTTTCTTGTAGTGCTTGTACAAAATTTGGGAACAGTGCAATATTCGGCAACAACTTTGCAGTAGGAAGAACATCAGTACTCCATTCAGCGGCTACCCGTGCCTCTCCAACAATACAAGAAGAAATCGAAAAACGAAATTTTGAGAGATGATGATTTGGGGATCTTACGGGTTTGAGAGAGGAGGTCTAGGGTTTTAAAGGCTTTGAGAAGGAGAGACGGAATTTTGAGAGAATTGAGTTCTAATTACAGATCCTTTTAATTTCAGAGTTTTCATTTTTGTTTATTTCATTTTTTTAAGGCAAAACTAAATGACATGGTCTACTCCGCTAATTAAGTATTAAGGACCAGAAATCAACTATTTTAGTAGCTGGATTTAGTCCCTACGCTAATTAAAAAATAAAATGGAGAACTAAGGACCAGAAATTAATATCGTCCTTATAAGTAGATTTTTAGGGACGAGATTTGTCACCTGTCGCTAGATTTTGGTCGCTAATAAGTCTTTTTCTTGTAGTGAAATGTTAGTCCGCCAATTGTGTTTGCCTCTTTATTAGGTTGTTCTTTCGATATTTTATATTCTTTTTTATATAGTGGATTGTTCATTTCCGCTTGTGGACGTAAGTCATTTGACCGAACCACGTTAAATGTTTGTGTCGCTTTTGGTATATTTTTTTTATTGTCTAATTTATTATCGTTCAAAGTTTGATTTACTAGCTTACGCAAGACACTAGATTATTTTGTTCCTAACAAGTATACCAATTCATATACACCAGGAATTAAAATGAATAAAACGTGTGCCATATGATGTAGGTTTACTTATACTTTATTCATAACTAATTAATAACTCTTGGGGAAAAGAGCAGTGTTTTACGCCGTAATCTGGAAAAGGAGGCTCAAATGAATAAGTGAAATTGAAGATTAAGACCTAAGATAGCATTTAATGCTAATGACAAAGTCTTTGCATTATCGTGACATTTGGATTTGGCTTTGGGATGTAATCCAATGGTTAATGCTTACACAAATTCGGTCTAAACCGAACGCTGTCGGCCGATAAAAAAACAGGCCGAATCTATAGATTTTGTTTTTACGAAATCGATCAACTTTGATCGATTTCTTTTTGGCATAAAAATACGCAAAACTATTTTTGCGTGTCATAAAATATATTTTTCAATAAACCCACCAATGTGTTATGGACGTGAGCATAAACAGAATGTTTACTTTGAAAGACAGAAAAATGTTACCTGTCACAATGTGCTACGGACGTATGAGGTATTGACAAAATATCATACGGCAAAGCAACAACAAAAAATGCATTTAAACCACCATAAAAGAAAATGCAATATATCCACAAAATAATACTTTATACATTATAATACTCCATAAAATAATCTTTGTATTAATTTCCCTGCCTAACTTGTTTATAAACCAAACGGCGAGGGCTACTGGGTCCCAAAATATAGGGCATTATATATACACAAACTATCTTCAGAAAATGAGATATCTCTTTCTCTATTTTCTGATCTTTTTTAGTTTGAGGTGGTGGCAATATTTTAGAACAAAAGGAAAATCCTTTCCAAAGAGCGCCAACTTCAAAACCCCCTTTTACAATTGGTGATATAAAAAAAGCCATTCCTCCTCACTGCTTTTATCGATCTCTTGTTCGTTCGTTTTCTTATCTTGTTCAAGATTTCATACTTGTCTCCATTTTTTACTATATTGCGACTACTTTTTTCCACCTATTTCCTTTCCCTTATAATTACGTTGCATGGGTTGTTTACTGGATCGTTCAAGGTTTAGTGTTTTCTGCAATATGGGTCATNTTCGTTCTCCTATCTTGTTCAAGATCTCATACTTGTCTCCATTCTTTACTACATTGCCTCAACTTTTTTCCACCAATTTCCTTCCCCTTATAGTTACTTTGCATGGGTTTCTTACAGGATCGTTCAAGGTTTAGTGTTTTCTGCAATGCCCATGAATGTGGCCACAATGCCTTTAGTGATTACCATTTGGTAAATGACACTATTGGTTTTATCCTCCATTCTGCACTTTTAGTCCCATATTTCTCATGGAAAAATGGTCATCGCCGTCATCACTCTAACACTGGTTCCCTTGAACGTGATAATTTTTTTGTGCCAAGGCTTAAATCCGAACAAAGATGGTATTATAAATACTTGAACAATTCATTAGGACAAGCAGTCACACTTGCCTGCACTCTCATTCTTGGCGAGCCTTTGCACTTGGCATTCAATGTCTTCGGCAAACCTAGTGATCTCTTTGCATGTCATTTTCATCCATATGCACCTATATATAATGACAGTGAGAGAAAACAAATTTACATTTCAAATGCAGGTGTGATTGCAGCTACTTATGTGTTGTATCGTCTTGCTTTGGCACAAGGGCTAGCTTGGGTTTTATACTTCTATGGGGTACCACTCCTAATTGCGAGAAACCTTTATATGTTAACCACTTTTTTGCACCATACTCATCCTTCATTGCCACATTATGATTCATCCGAGTGGGATTGGTTAAGAGGAGCTCTAGTGTAACGACCCGGCCGGTCGTTTTGAATATTGTAACTCCGTTCCCCCATTTACTGCTCAATTTATGTCTTGCAATTGATTTATGACTTATCGGGTTAGTTGATTCGGGTCCGAAAGGAACTCGGAGTGAAATGAGACACTTAGTCTCATAATTAAAAATTTAAATTAGAAAAGTGGACCGGATATGGACTTATATGTAAACGACCTCGAATTTCAATTTTGATGATTCCAATAGCTCCGTATGGTGATTTTAGGCTTAGGAGCGTGTCCGGAATATTATTTGGAGGTCCGTAGAGGAATTAGGCTTGAAATGCCGAAAGTTTAACTTTTGAGAAGTTTGACCGGGGGGTTGACTTTTTGATATCAGGGTCGGAATCCGATTCTGAATATTGAAATACCTCTGTTATGTCATCTATGACTTGTGTGCAAAATTTGAGGTCAATCGGACGTGATTTGATAGGTTCCGAAGTCGTTTGTAGAAATTAAAAATTTCAAAGTTCATTGGGCTTGAATTGGGGTGTAATTCATGATTTTAGCGTTGTTTGAGGTGATTTGAAGATTCGACTAAGTCTGTATGATATTTTAGGACTTGTTGATATATTTGGTCGAGGTCCCGAGGGGCTCGGGTGAGTTTCGAATGGTTAACGGGTCGTGACAAGTTGGTATCAGAGCCTAGGTTGCATAGGTCTCACGAGTCTTGAGTAGGTTTAGTAGAGTCTTGCGGATCGGTATGCAGACGTCTGTACTTATCTTCGAGAGGCTGCAGAAACCTTAGGAAAATGTCACTTTCGTGTATTCTGTCGTGCGAAATTTGTTGATTCTGGAAACTAAATTTCTACTATTCTATTCTCTCACAGATGCTGAGGACACGTACTACCGGATCGTACGGTCAGCCACCAGTGCCACCAATTAGGGCCGCGAGAGGCCGGGATCGTGGTAGAGGCCGGGGCCGAGGCAGAGGTCGAGGTGTAGCTCGTACCACAGTTGGAACAACACCTGTAGTACCACTAGTTGTTCCAGCTCCGGAGCAGATTCCAGATATAGTTGAGCCGACAGGATCAGCTCAGGCACCAGCTGTGTCCATTGAGATTACAGGCATTCAGGAGACTTTCGCCCAGATATTGGCAGCCTGCACTGGTCTTGCTCAGGTGGTTTCGGCTCAGGCCGCACCTGCCAGTTCTCAGGCTGGGGGAGGTACTCATACCCCCGTTGCCCGTACTCCAGACCAGGTAGTACAGGGACTTCAGATACCGGGGGCACTACCA